>JAMFLO010000081.1:0-105325 GCA_027475765.1 Paralagenidium karlingii | reverse complement strand
AACCGAAAGCAGAAGTCAAAGTTACGTCACAGCTTACCCTGGATGACTATAATCGCATCACTAACAACAATTCTCCAGCCAAGGTATATTTGGTGGAAACACCAAGTCTTGCGCAGTTGCGCGCTAAGTATCAGTAAGATCATCATCATTTTTTTATGATGTCACATTCTGCAAGATGCATGAACCAGTCACAATAAGGTATTGTCGTTCGAGTGTTGCTCTCGATGTCGACTTCGAGTGAGTCACCACTGAGTCACCATGAGTCACGGCTGAGTCACCACTATGGTGTCTCATCAGCGTATTTCATTTTGATGTCGATTCATTCTCTAAGTCATTGTAGAACGATCTCTATTTTACTGAGTCACCTGAGTCACCACTTTTATCAATATTCAATATATATACTTATAAGAAGGTATAGTATGATAGAGACATACATGATATAGTAGTGACTGTAAATAAGTGGGAGGAAGTTGCAAAAAGTGGTGACTCAGTGACTCATGCTGACTCTTATGTCTAGAGTTGCTGTAGTCGGCTGTCATCCAGCCGAAGGTGGTGACTCAGGTGACTCATTCGATTTTTAATGCCTACAATATCTCTTGACTACTGTCGATGTTGAGGAGAACTACTCTTCTCCTCTTCCTCCTCTGCATGCTCTGACTGGTACAACGTAAAACAATTATCACAAACACGAACTTCCTTCGTGTCCGGCGGTACATGCAATTTTCTACCAGAATGCTCACCACACACCGAATAGCTGCATTTTCGGCAATGATGACGCGATCGAATAAGCTTGGTGAATGAGCACCGACATATTTTGCAGAAGGAGATTGGCAAACGATTCAGCGCTGCTTTGATTCGAGTTTCACTCGGGTTCTCGAGGCAACTAATGATGAGTTGGCCAACGAGATGATCCACCTGTTCATGCCCGTCTTTCAAGGATCTGACAAGATCCTGCCTGGAGTGGTACTTGGTAATGTCGATATTCGCCAGTTGCGCCAACGTCGTTCCCAAACATGTCCAATCAGGGAGCTCCGAGCCTTGCAATTTAGCCACATCCAAGCAAAATTGATCGGTGACCTCGACAATGGACCCCCGAGTCTCACCGCACCCCCAAAATCAACCAGCGTGGCACCACCTTGTTCCCCAGAATGAAGCATAATATTCGCGGGTTTCAAATCAGCGAGCAATACTTCTTCGAATGAATATGGCAAAGTGCTTCGAAGCAATCGTGCGCAATGGTGATCAATGCTCGAGGCTCAATCGGAGACTGTTGCGTGAGCAAGTCAGCAGCACACCGAGCAAAGAACGGCATCACGATAATATGCCGCTGCTCGTTTTCGGTATTTCCAGTGGAAAATGACTTGAGAAACTGAACAATATTCGCGTGACTTCCCAACGCCAAATTGACATCAACTTCTCTCTGAAACACTTGCTTGTACATCGCACCATACACTTTCGCTCCCAGAATTCCACCAAATCTGGAATAGGCATAGTAGAAGGCAGATTTTGCTTGACCTTGGCTCAAATTGAGCGGACCATCCAGTAGAACCCCTTCACGGATTCCAATGGCATTTCGCGTCACAGACTTGATCGCTGATCGAACACTTGTACGGATCTGAAGCGCTTCTCCGGACGTCAAAGCGGGCGACTGTAACAAACTATACCTTGCCGGGTCTCTGTTGAGTAAATACTTCAGTTCTCCAGTGGCGAACTGCACTTGAACCCGGTTCAGATTACCGCGAACATCCATAAAAACTGCGCGCTGAGGCACTTGCACGATCAGTGTCACTGTCTCATCAATATGAGCCAACGAATCCCGCGGATCCAACGCCACACCGTTCGCGTCGAACACTGTGAGGTTGGACGCAGCGATTCCTGCGAGGTCACTGTCTTTGTATTTCTCCTTCACAGCATCCCGCAACGTATCCACATCCTCAACATCCACGACTACAGAAGTCGCCGACGTCAGAGGGCTCCCACCGTCGCCTACGAGCTGGAACCATTTCCGCGCCCTCGTTCAATCTCACATGGCAACTTGGAGAATGAACTCTCATGAAATAACCTCAACTGAGGTTTAGCGTTCTGATAGCGGACGGAGCGTATCGTCTATGTTTCGTCGTCCGCTCTTCCTACCCTTAATAAGGCATCGAGAGTACCCCTAGACACCCTTAGAGACAGCGATGATGTACTATATAGTACCGGGTACTGGTACTACCCCCATGGAAGTACCGCGCTGTTGAGTTTGAGGAGTGGGAGGGGTGGAGATGGCGAGGATGGAACGAGGAGAGGATTGAACAAATAGGGAGGGCGTTGGATTGAATATCAATAACTTTTGGCGCAAGCCGAGCGCTTTTCTACCCAGACCCCGAACTGGAGCCGTCGAGTTCTTTGAAGCACGGAAATGGATCGACATTGGGGAAATCGTTCATTTTCTCCATGCCTTTGAGAAATTCCGTGTTTGGCGTCAGCCAATCGGGCCCCAAAATGCCTTCTTTGAAGCTGCCAAACGTGTCTGCCGGGTTGAACTGATAGGCACTCTCGGGGTTGAGACACCAGACGTAACCACCAGCATACCCTGCCTGGACCATGATGTCGAGCGTAAAGTCGGTTGTTCGCTTGGTGGTCTTCATGGGGTGTTTGTCAGTCGCATACAACCCAGCAAACTCGCCCATCAGCACCGCCTGGTCCTTGTTCTTGAGCAAGTATCCAAACATGGCGTCCATGGTGGCGCCCACATGGGCTTTAAGCTTCTCGTCGGTGAGCTCTGTGTACCCTTTGAGGGTCTTGTCAGACCCTTGTTTGCCTCCATCGTACAGATAGGAGGCCGGTGACACGCCAGTGTTGTAGTAATGAGGTGCATACACCACTTTGTTCTTCTCTTGCAATTCGATCGGGTTCTTCGCCGCGCCACTCATGCCACTACCGTACCAGTTATACACTTCAGAAGAATCGCCATCAATCGTGACCGTCGTCGTGCCGGCGATGCCTTCGACAAACGCTAACCAATTGGGGCAACCTTCGAGCATTTTGTTGCCGATCAGAGTAGCGCCTTTGGCCCAATCGGGCGCTTTGCCGCCCCATGAACAATCGTATGGCTCATTCTTGAGATCAAGGCCGATGATGTTCCAGTACTTGCTGGAACACAAGTCTTTCGTCAGGATGCTGACGGCTTCCAGAAACTTGTCTTCGGAGACATCTCCGTTATACCAAGCGCCACCAGCAGCAGCCGTCGTCAGAGTATGAAGACTGATAAGCACACTGATGTGGCGATACCCAAAGACCTCGACCACGCTCTTGATCAGCGACCGGTACGACGTCATGTTGAGGGCGCGGTTACTCTGCACATTGACCATGCCTCGTGTTGGCTTGCTGTCATCCAGGATATGTTGGATGTTGACGGGAAGTCGCACACTGTTGAAACGATTGCGGCTCAAAAACGCTGCGATTTCGTACTGTTGGTAACAACCACAGGAGTTAGCATGTGGGGAGATATGGGTGAGAAAGGAACGAAAAGCTTGCTCTTACTGCAGTTGTGCCATTGTCGCCGTTATCCCATAGTCCAAGAGGAACACCATCGGTTCTGCACAGTCAACAGCAATGGAATGAATGAGATCATGCGTTTGAAAGAGATAGTGAGACATCAACCAACAAAAAGCTTACGTTTCCATTCCGAACCAGTTGATTCCTTTGATGGAAATGGGCACTTCGGTGCCGTTCTTGGAGGCGACTACGATGCCACCGTTTTTACTGAGGTATTTGGGGAGCTCACAATCTGACACATCGCACACGAGTTGAGTTCAACACTGCAACAGCAAACAACAACACCAGCAGACTGGTCAAGACTCACGGGTGGAAGGATACGTCTTTGGATTGCCGACTTGACCGTCGTCAGAGACGATTTGGCCGTTGATGAGTTGGTCGCTTTTGCCGTCTTTGATCTTGCGTTGATTGTGTAGTGCTTCTTCGTGCTGCACTTCTCTGTCTTTGGCGGTCTGGTGGGTCGTGACGGCACCAAACGAGATAAGGGCGGCTGCTGCACCCAGGAGCACCACGATGAGCATGATGCCTGGCCAAGTCTAAGCGTGCATTTCCATTGCAGTTCGTCAGCTTCACTGGCTGGTATCATCTCCACGGAAGCACAGTCATGCAAGAACTCACTTTGATGCGCCCTCGAAACTTGGCGGACGACTGCTCTAAGGGGGCTTCGGTCGTGGCGTAGATCTTCATCTCCCGAAAGGTCTCGCGATGGCTCCCAGGCGCAGAGCACTCACTGCCTCGCCACTCGCTGCCTCGCTCGCTCGTGACATAGCTATTGCGCATTGTGTTGATCGTCTCGTTCCTTTGGTGGTCTGCTGCGCCTTCCGTTGGAATTGTGTATGAGACCAGGGGCGGCTTTTGCCTTTTGGTTCGTTGGCTTGTTCATGTTGCGCTTCTGACTCACCGGTGTGGGCCACATTAAAACGCTTGGATAATCAAGGGTGAGGATGATATGCATTCAATTCCACAGGAAACCAATTGTGATGGTACAAAGCACTTTTACAATAGCATCGATGTAGAAACCAGAGTATATGGATTGGTACAGGATATAATTCAACACAGTGTTTTGGGGCGAGAGTGTAATGGAGCACGGAATCGCCTACCCTTGATGGCAATCTGCCAACAAGTAAATTTCCTCACAGCAAATGCTGTGATTTGATTGGCTGATTGCTCTCCCAGCACACCAGAAACCACGTTGCAGCTGATCCCGTTCTTGACCTCTGTAACGGCTTTTCTTGGAGGCGGCGTGACAACCCTATCTGCGATTTCTACTGTATCTTTGGCAGAGAGCGTGGGAAGTAGCAGCTTTTGTGTGATATCCACCTCTTCCACCGCTTTTTGTGATAGCTGATCTTGTCCAACGCACCACACACCACGTATTTGGTATCAGATGGTAACCCCCTTCAACTTTTCTGGGACGTGGCGCAGGTCACAGGGCCCACCAGGATCCCCTCCGCGTCCCTGCCTGCCTTCATTCTACGAGTTTACATGGCTTTCTCTCTTCTCTCTTTTGACCTCAGTCAGCTTTCTGCTCTGGCTGTTGACTGCTGCTGGGTTTGCTCTTCGTCTTCTTGCCTGCTGCTTTGCCCTTGGTTGGCTGTTGCTCAATCTGCAGGCGAACGGCGTTCATGGGCGCATAGATCGAGTCGTCCATGAGCGGCAGCAGTGCGCGACGCAGACTGTTGTACATTTCGGGGAACAAACTCTCTTCTTTGGCCAGCATTTTCTTGACGCGGTGTCGCTCTTTCGGCTCTTCAAAGCAGGCCGGACAGTTTTCGTTGATGACTGGCAGTCGCGCCTCATACGCAAAATTCTTGAGCAAGAGCTCACGCACGTAGACCAGCGGTCGTAGGATTTGCACATCCTTTTGGTCGTTCCAGTAGATGGCCTTCATGGTGCGCAATTGGCCGTTGTGAATGGCCGACATCAAAAAACTCTCGGCCAGATCGTCCAAATGCTGCGCCAGCACCAGTTTGTTGAAGTTTTGTTGGCGGCAGCAAGTGTACAAAAGCCCACGTTTCATGCGCGAACAATAGCTGCAAATGGAGTCGCCACTCATCTCACAGGCCGCACGCTCGATGATGTTTTCCGAGAGATAGAAGTAGGGTACATTGAGTGCTTTCATATACTCCTTGAGCGGCGACGGGTCGAACGACGGAGTTTGCGGGTCCACCGTGGCACATGCGATTTCGAACTTCACTGGCGCGCGCTTTTGCAAAGCCAGCAAAATGTGCAGCAAAGACAGCGAGTCCTTGCCTCCGGACACCCCCAAAAGAAGACGGTCGCCGTCCTGGATCATTCCCCATTGCATCACAGCCTGGCCCACCAGACGCATGAGCTTTTTGGGAACTGTCGGGAACAACTTGACCTCCAGTGAACGTTGTGCGATCTGGCTGGTTGCTTGTTGCGCGTGGGCAAAGAACACGCCATTGGTTTGTTGACTGAGTGCGTCTTCTGCGCGACGAAGTGGGTACTTGGACTGGTCCTGGTTTGATGCAGATGTGTTGTCAGTGGAGTTGGCCACCAGACTGCATGTGCCATTGGGCAGACAGCACGATCCGTTTGCTTTCGAGACCACCTGCCCCGGAGCTTTGGCTGGTTGCTTGGACTGTTGCTCTTCTTCTCGCTTGGCGTGGCGTTGAGTGTTGGGAATAGCAAACTCGGCAGTGTGATAGCGCTGAGGTTGCACTGGACCAACCGTGGCCTGCACTGGTTCAGGTTGAGCAGAGTCGCCACTGGGGGCTTTCAGCAACGCTAAGGCTTCGGAAGGATATGCAAACCATCGCAGCTGTTCATGACTCTCCTCTAGCACTTCACCGAGTCGGTAGATGCCGCTCGAGTTGGATTCCGTCAAGAAGGCAACATCCAGTGCCTGCTGTTTGGCCCGTTTCAAGTTCTCTTGCCAGTGGGCAGCACGGGACTCATCCGACACTTCGGAAGCTTGGGATGGCGATGGCTTTGGTGCCAAAAAGTCCACTTTGGTGAGCCATTTACGATCGGGAAACTTGGTGAAACGACTCCAATGCTTCCACACGCCTGTCTTGTGGTTGAACCGGTACAACGGCAGGAAGCGCCAGCCGTAACTTGCAACAAAGTCCACCGCTTGCACGATGTACTGCATTTCCTCCTTGGCCATAAAGTAAGGAAAGCTCATGCGTGCAAGTCCTGGTCGTACCAGCAGCTCTTTGCGATCCACCAGCGCAGTCTCAATGGCTGTGATGTCTTGTGGGTTCATGCCAAGAAGACGCCAAGCATACGGACCAGCACATTGGCATCCTCCACGGGTCTGGATGCCAAAAAGATCGTTGAGAAGCGCGCAGACAAAGTTATAATGCAAGAACCGCTGACCAAAACGAATCAAAAAGGAGAAGATTGGAAGACGCTCTGTGGCTTCGTCGCTGGGACCTAACAACACAATGTTTTCATTCTGTTGGAGCGCGTCGCGAACGAATCGAACGTGTTCGTGTTCGATTTCCATGATTCGCTTGGTGCCGATGCGCTGTTTCAGCTCGAACGCGAGTCCCAATCGAATGCTGCCAAGGATATCGGGTGTCCCACCTTCTTCTCGTTCCACACGGTTGGAGAGGTATCGATGATGCTCGTTAGTGACGAAGAACACAGTGCCCCCGGCTGGCGTGGTCGGCACTTCATTGCCGAGCAGGCGCTTCTTGACCACTAAAACACCAGGACTTCCTGGTCCGCCGACAAACTTGTGACCTGACATGAACACGGCATCCTTGTATACAAATGGACGCAGAGTTTCATCTGTGACCACTGGGTTCATGTCGATGTCCACATACGGCGCGCAAGTGGCGTAATCCCAGAATGCAAGCGCTCCGTGTTGGTGTAATAGCGCTGTCACGGTGTTGACATCGGTCAGCACACCAGTGAGGTTGGACGCAGCGGTGAACGAGCCGATCTTGAGAGGACGATCCGCGTGTTGCAGCAATTGTTGCTTCAGCACTTCAAGATCTACTTGGCCGTTGCTATCTTCGGGAATCGTGACAACATCGGCCGAGCTTTCACGCCACGGCAACAGGTTGGCATGGTGTTCAAAGGGGCCGACAAACACCACGGGACGACGGTTGGCGGCATTGCCTTCTTGCTGCAATGGCAAGTGCAGCCCCAAGGCGACCACGAGCATCTTGATGGCGCTGGAGCTCCCTTGACCAGTGAAAAGCACGCAATCTTCCGCTCCGCGTCCCGTGATTTTGGCGTTGACAGCTTGAGCGATGATTTGTCGAGCTTCGTGGCGAAAGCAAGTGGACTGGAGCCCCGTGATGGAGGTGGTCGTGTGGGTGTTGCCGTACAACGGAAGCACTTCCTGGCGCATGTATTCCTCAATCATCCGAAGCGCCTTGCCACTCGCCGTGAAGTCGGCATAGCTCTGCAGTCGCTGGCCAAATGGCGAGTCAAACCAGCAGTCGCGGCCAATCAGGTTGTTGGTGATCTGCTGCACTAGCACGTCCTTTGGATTGCTTTTGGGGTTGGCAGGCGAGGACTCCGCTTGCTGAGTGGTCTCAAAGCTCTGTTCGATCTGTTGCTGGAGATCTTCTTCCAATTCGATGCACAAAATGCACCGCGAAGCCTCGTCTTCTGCGTTCAAGTGCGCCATGGCTGGCGATGGCGTCACCTGCAACGGTTGGTTTGTTGCCAATCACTGCCACTGGCCGTAATTTCAGCCAATCCACGTGCAGGATAAACGCACCCAATGGTTGCAATCGGGCTATAGTTGCAATTATTTGTCAAGGAGAGCGAATTCGTACTTTGATGGAACTATGGGTGGATCAATAGGATCCCATGGGGCAAACCATCATGGCGCCATGACGTGATTGGCGAGACGCATGTGGAGGTGACGAAGCGGATGGCTGGTGGACCCACGGCAGGTCACCCGTCCATCACAAATGGAAAGGACATGCACCACTGCGGTCAGCAAAAGTAGTCTTCCACGGAAGAGACAGAGAGACAGAGAGAGAGAGAGAGAGAGAGAGAAGGAAACGATGACGACAGTGGTGACAGCATTCGATGTGGTCGGAATGGAATGGAGCAACTGGAGATTGAAGAAAGCAGCACAACGGGATCCACTACAGCAAGAAAAAGAGATTTCTACTATTGAAACGCTAATTAAAAAAAAAAAAAAAAAGGGAGAAGACTATTGGGAAGTTCATTTGGAATCGTTTTGGCTTTGGGCTCTTCCACACCCACCCACCCACCCGCAGAGAGAGAGGTTTCTCCATCGCTTTGCGCGTCTCTCCAAAAGGTTCCTCTAGCGATCGAGGAAGCACGAGATGAAAGGAGAATTCTGGACAAACACGACACTGTTTTGGACCAAAGACGACAACAGGGAGCACACGAGGGCAACGACACGCGGAACCGACGACACGGAGTGGGGTAGGAGGATTCGTTTTGTGGAACAGTTCGACTTCTTCTTCGTCAGGTTTGCTCCACCCACTCCAACCCGTTCACATTTGCTCGCGTTACGCCATCAAGCTCGGTCGAGTCGCCATGCTCTGTCGCGACGAAAAGCTCGGTCGCTTCAGCATGTTGCTCATGCGGAACATCATCTCCTTGACCATGGACTCGCGCTGGTAGTGGTCCTCATACACAGGTTCCATGGTGTTGGACATGCGCGAGTCATAGCTGCGCGAAAAGCTCGACTCCAGCACCGCGCTTGGGGTCATCACGTCTTCTCGGTACATGGAGCGCTCGGACCGCTGGGATCGCATGGAGAACAGTCCCGTCGGTTCACAGCCCCCGCCCTTGACACAGTAGCGCTGGGGTTGAATCGGACCCAGCACGTCACGTTCCACTTCGGGTTCCTTGTTCCATCGCAACAGATCATAGGATTCCTTCGGGTACGCGAACCACCGCAGACACTCGGAGCGAGGATCAATCATGCCCTTGCGATCGTTTTCTTCGCGTTCGTTGGTGCACAAGTCGTACGAGTGCATTTGCTCCGCCAGAATCGCCGCGTTGATCAGGTTTTGTTCGCGGTGGCTCTGGAGCTTGGCCAAGTCGCTCACACGGTGGCCCTCGCTGACCTCGGATGGAGTGTTGTCCTCGTTATCTTCTGCGGGGTCCACTTCATCATTGTCCGACGAACCGTGCGACGAAGCAGTGTCAGCTTCCGACTCGGGGCTGCTAGGGGCCATGGGGTCAAAGTTGGCCAACCACTTGCGGCTCGAGAAGGCCTTGCACGACGATCGGCTGTGGTGGAACCACGCACCAGTGTCTTTGTCAAAGCGGTACAATGGCAGGAATTTCCAGCCGTTGCTCGCGATGAACTTGATGGCCTCCAGAATGTATTCCACTTCCTCATCTGGCATAAAGTATGGGAAGCTGATGCGCGAGAAACCGGGCTTGAGGATGATCTCGCTCTTGCGCACCAGGTGGTGTTCATAGTCATGAATCGAAGCATCGTTGACACCGAGGATACGCGCAGCATACGGGCCGGCGCACTGGCATCCACCACGAGCCTGGATACCAAACAGATCGTTCATCAAAGCGCACACAAAGTTGAAATGCAAAAAGCGTTTGCCAAAGCGGATCAAAAACGAGAAAATCGGCAAATTGTCCAGACCGGCCTTGCCCAACACCACAATGTTTTCATGGCTTTCCAGTTCCGCACGGATGTGTTTGGCGTGTTTGCGTTCGATCTCCATGATGGTCTTGGTGCCGACACGCATCTTCATCTGAAACGCGAGACCCAAGCGAATGGCGCCGACGACATCCGGAGTGCCACCTTCTTCACGTTCGTGGAGGTCGTCGAGGTATCGATGGCCGTTTTTGGTCACAAAAAACACAGTGCCGCCAGCCGGGGTCGTCGGCACCGCGTTGTCGATCAGGCGACGCTTGCAAACCAGCACACCAGGAGTGCCAGGGCCACCAATGAACTTGTGACCCGACATGAACACGGCATCCTTATAGGCATACGGGCGGATGGATTCATCACGTGTCGCAGGGTTCATGTCAATCTCGACGTATGGAGCACACGTGGCGTAGTCCCAGAAAGCGAGTGCACCATGTTGATGCAGAATGGCCGACACCTTGTCGACATCCGTGAGCAAACCCGTGAGGTTGGACGCTGCTGCGAACGAACCGATCTTGAGTGGACGTTTGGCGTACTTGCGGAGCTGTTCAATGAGCACTTTGGTGTCCACGCGGCCATCTTTGTCTTCGGGGATCTGTACGACATCGGCACACGACTCTCTCCATGGCAACAAGTTGGCATGGTGTTCAAATGGACCAACGAATACAATGGGACGGTGCATTTTCATGCGGCGCTTGCGCTGGCGGTTGAGGCCCAACGCGGTGATAAGCTTGTTGATGGCGGCAGTAGATCCCTGGCCCGTGAACAACACGACGTCTTTGCCTTCATCGGTGTGGGCATTGACGGCCTTGGCGATGATTTCACGAGCTTCTTCACGAAACGAAGTGGACTGGAGACCCGTGATGGACGACGTGGTGTGGGTGTTGCCATACAACGGAAGCACTTCTTTCTGGATATACTGTTCGATACAAGCCAACGACTTGCCACTGGCCGTGAAGTCCCCATAACTGACGTACCGCGTGCCAAACGGCGACTTGAATGCACAGTTGGCACCAACCATGTTGCGCGTGATGGTGTCAATGGCTGCCTGCGCCTGGTGGTGGTTGTTCAACGGCGAGGCCCGACGTTTCTCATGACCGTCGTGGTCGAGATCTTGGACATGGAGACTCGTGCAACTGCTCATGGCTAATCAACTCGACTGAATCACGACCAACCCCCCCACACACAACGCAGGAAAATGACGCAAGTGGCTTTGTGGCAGGAACGAGCGAGATGGAAAGTGACCAAGCGCTTGCCGCGAGCCAGCAGCTGCCAGCTGCTACCAGTTGGTGTGTGGCAAGGCAGGCCAGCCTTGCAGGGGTGGTGGTTTTCTGGTGGTGTTGCTCAGCTCTACAACCCGACACGGCCGTGAAGGCGACAGACCAACAAGAAGCAGACCACAAAGAAGCAGAAGTAGAAGCAGAAGCAGAAGCAGAAGCAGAAGCAACAAACTGAATTCCCATGCCCGTGCGACTTGGACCACATTCCCCCAACACGGAAAAAGGCCATTTCGGGGCCCTTGACGTGCACCTGTTCAACATGCAAAAGAAGAAGCTGGTGGCACTGGTGGCACTGGTGGCACTGGGGGGGAGGAGGAAGAGGAGGAGGTCCGTCTGTCTTCTCATTGCCTCCGGCCCCCCGTCGAAAACGCCTGACACAAGACATGAAGACATGTGTGTAAAGGAGCCAACTGGGACCTTCGCCATCCCCTGCACGTTCAGTCGTCGAACGTAGCCAGGTCATCCAGACGAGACCAGACCCTCCTTAGTGTTACTTGGAGGGTTTAGTTGGGAAAAACGTGGACTCGTGAAAGTTGATATGGATGTCAAAACGAATGGAAGGGTGGGGTGCAGGAGGTCAGCCGCCTTCGTTTGGCCCCGTTTTGCTGACAAAACCAACCGCCGCCGCGACAGCTGCTGGAGAGGAAAAGCAAAGACCGACCACACCATTTGATGGGAGGAAACACAGGAGATCCATCCTCTGCCTTGTTGTTTTTTGTTTTGTTTTTTTCCGACCAGCTGGTCTGATAGTAAAACTTTGAGCTCTTGCGACCCTCCGAGCTGTTTCAATATCCTGTGAGAGTTGATGGCGCTGGACCAGGTGCAAATGGAGGAGGATTTGGAGGCATTGGGAGGATTGGGTCCGAGTGGGCACCTTGAAGGGAAGAGCTGGAGGTGACAAGGACCCGGCGCGGCGCGGCGCGTGTTGAGGTGAACCCTGTTTTGATGAGACGATATCTTTGCAGGTTCAAATGCCACACCGCCAGCCACTCACCCACCCACCCACCCACCCAAACCAGTCGGACAGACAACAAACCGGAGCATCAGCATCAGTATCAGTATTGTGGTGGAGGTCTGAGAACTGGATGACGTTGTTGTACTTGGATGGAGCAGTGAGAGACGCGGCCACCACCCGATTGCAGATGGAATTGCATTGAAAAATGCATGGGTTGTTTCGCCATGTTTTTGTCTCTGCGAAAATACGCCGAGTTTGCTGGTTTGCGTGGACAGACCAAGTGACAAGCATGAGATGCGCACCTTGAACACGAGATGATGACGAGCTTGCCAAGCACTGCGCCATCCAATCCACTCGCTCAAGCTTTTTTGCTCCGTCTCCATCGCGCTGCGCTCCTCTCGCTCTCAGTCTCTCTCACTCCTCCCTTGTGCGCGACTGTCCCTCGGGTCAGGCGGTGTGACAAATGGGTGCAACCAGTGGATCGTTTGCAGTTGGATGCGTGAAGAGCATGGTGCAACCAAATCGAAAGCAAGAGAGAGAACGCGATCGCTTCGATTCCATATGTCGTGGATCTGATCGGGTTCTTCCCCTGTCCTTCCCGTGTCAGTGCGATCTTATCGACCAGGTTCACGACCCAACTGCACCTGCATCTGGGGTGGCCTTCGACTTCTGCTTCTGCTTCTGCTTCCGGTGGGACTGACGACAAACGTGCAGAGCAAGATTCACTTTTTCCAACTGTTGTTCTTCCACTCGAATCAGTTGGCGGGCCAAAAGCAGGAGGAAGACGAAGAGTTGGCAGGGAGGAGTGTGAAACTACCATGTACTAGTATTTGCATCACTGGTCGATGTCTGATTCTCCATGACACCGCTCTGACGGCGCAACAGCCAGCCAGCCAGCCAGTCCACGCGCCTTCAAGTCGTCAACTGCCACCTGCCACGTTCCCTCCAAGACTCAACGAACCACAAAACAGGTCGATCGCCATCACCAAAAAAGGAGGTCACTGCTTACGCCGCACCGCACCTGGCCCCCCCCCCCCCGCCGCCAATATTCTGCTTGCAGGTGCCAGGGGCAGGGTGTGGAGATGGCAGGACAGTTGCGCGTCCCACTGTTGAAGGTACCAGTGGGTGCGTCTGTCTATCGAAAGCCTAGTTGGAGCAGCTCACCACATCCTTTTGGCGACCTTCACGTCCATTTTCCACCACCACCAGCATACTACTAGTGCACAGGAGAGTTCCGTCGAGTCCCAAGTTGACCTCTCTGGTGCTCCGCACTGGACCTGGTGGGTCCACCACTGGTGTGTCGAACCAGAAAGAACCAGAAATGGACCGACAGGCCCATCGTCAACGCCAGAAACGTGCCACGACGCCTGCCTTGCGGTGGAGTCGAATGGAACCCAGTTGGTTTGTGGACACTTCAAGTGCTGACGGCGCGCGCTCCCCCCCCGCCCTCTCCCCCTCCCTCCCCACGTCAAAAGCGCGGCATTGTGGAGATTGGATTGTGGACCCCGCTGCATGTCAACGTGTTACTAGTACACGTGGAGTGGGCTTTCCGGTGACTGTGCTTGCTGGGTGATGAAGAAGCAAAAGAGAGGACGAGAAGGAGCAAAGTGATGATGTGGTGATCATGATCATGGGGGTGTCGGAGTGGTAGTGGTAGTAGTACTAGTTAGTTCTTCCGGTTCTTCTTCTTCGTCAAGATGAAGGCAGGAACCTTTCCATCCATCACCTCATTGACTTGAAGATGATGATGACTCCAGCCACCGGTCCACTGGTCCGTCCGTCTGTCTGTGCGTCGGCATGTCTCTCCTGATGCTGTCTGAAGTGCAGGTCGAGGAGGGTGATGATGGCTGCTGTTCTTTTGCTCCGTGACGAGAGGCTGTCGGTCATGGTCATGGCGCCACACCTGTCTTTGGTTGAAGTGGCACCGGAAGCTTCTCGTGCGTCTTGCGTCAGACATGGGGGCCGACTGCTGCTTTTGTCGATCGGATCCGGGTCAGCAAAACGAGAAGGGAAGCAAGGGGAAGCCACCTGTTTCTTGGAAGAAGTCGATGTGTTCTGCCGTTGGAGCACCGGCATCGATTCTTGTGAAGTACTGGGGCATCCCCCGATTGCAACATGCCATGACGTCAAGGATCCACGACGAGACATTGTGTGAAAATTGTGGTCGATGGCTGCGATGCCTTCGCGACATGGAGCGAAGAACTGCTGGACGAAGAGGTTGCTTGCGTCGCCCATATCCTGTGGGCTGCCACCGCCAAAGACTGTGCTGACTTGTGGGGGTGCCGACCAGTGTCGTGAAGAGGATCGTGCGGACCATTCGTTTGATGCCAGAGGGATTGCTGTTGCTCTTCTCTCTTCGTCTTCGTCTTCGTCTTCGTCTTCGTCTTCGTCTTCGTCTTCGTCTTCAGCATTCCTGACGTGGGCACGTGCGACTTTGGACAGAGACCGTTGCGGATCCAACACTCCCACCAGCAGGTTGACTTGATGGCGTTGACGCCTCTTTAAGACACGCACACCAACCATCCCACCACCTTTATGGGCACCGGTGCCTCGAAATCGACGTATTCGATGGACCACAAGTCAAGCTCGTGCATCTCCTCCACACGCTCTGACGCTCTGGACAGCGCCTCTTGTCGACATCGTGCAACACCTGCCGAGCCACCATCGTCACCGATGCGCATGGTCTGATGAGGCCGACGCTTGGTATAGAATACACATCTTGTCTCCGAGTGTAGAGGTCAGTACGAGTCGATGGCACTTTGAACTGTGGAAGAACCCGAGCTGCATCTCTTTTGGACGCCTTGCCAACCGATCGACACGACTCTCCAGGGTGTGTCTACCTGACATGGAAGTGGTCGCTTGTTCAATTGAGTTGCAATCGGTGGAGTCAACTCCATCAAGGCATTCATGACGCTAGGCACGAGACAGTTGTTGGTTGTTGCCGCTGTGCTGCCAGAACCCCCGGGGGGGGGTCTCTGATTGGAATCAACGATCCAACGATACTCTACGGGGATTGCTTCATGTTGCATCTAACATCCCACCGGCCTCCACATAGCATTCCGCCCCCATTCTGTCTTTGTGGTGCGAGAGCTGTGATGCCAAGGCAAGATACCTAGTGGTCAACCATGAAGTGCTCCATCATGGGTGGCTTCAAAGCGGACGTTGTGGACGGATGATTTCCCAGTCAAAGGCATCGGACGCCGTCCCAAAGTCGTGGCTGTATCGAAGTGGACAGCGCGCATGTGACTCATATCTCCGGCAAAGTTTGGTGGATGTGATTGCAAGTTGGTATTCGAAAGCACTACGATCTGCACCATGGCATTGCCAAAGATCGCGGCGAGATCTGCCTCACTTAACGACGTGATCTGCGTACCGACGAACGAGAGCCCATAGAGGTCCGGTATCTAAGTCAGCGCCGTCGGGAAGTGCTGCAATGGACTCAAGCCCTTGCCCGCATTGGGAGGAAGAGTTGTCAAGTTGGTTGCAACAAAATCGATGGCGAGCACAAATCGTCGCTCAAGAGTCCTTGGGGAACCCCCGACAGGTTGGTCTCGTAGGCAGCACAATAGAACAGCTTGGGATGGTTGGCGTCACTCAGGCCAGCCTCAGGTCGCCATTAGTCCAGGGTAATGTTGAACAAGTCCATGCCCGTGAGCTGATGGAATCGAAGGAGACTCGGTGGGATTTGGACCTTCGGGCAATGGCTGAGATCAATTGAAACAACGTGCGAGCATTGATCTGGGAGAAGATCTCATCCAGTTGTTCTTCAGTGCCTTCAATGCCACGGCGGTAGCAGTTGATGTTGAGGACGACGCACGAACTCTGCGTGACGAGCCATGGGGTCGCCCCCAAGTTGCAGCCAGTCATTTCTGGTGGATTCTACGAGGCGATATGGACACCAAGCACCACGACACCAATGATCCATAGTCCATGATGAGCTCTAGCTTCCGAGAGACGCGAACGCGTTCTAATCGTTGGTTCTCGGATCCAATCGGGTTTTGGTCTCGCTGGAAGCGAGTTCATGGCCGTATCCGTTGTGCACCCTATGTGATCATCCCGACGACGCACCAGGTTGCAACACTCCAAAATGCAACTGAATTGACTCCAATGAAGCGTCCAAGTCGACAAAAAGTCCAGAGACGACGTCACAAAGAGCTGTTGGTTTTCACGGATTGCACGAGCGTACCATACATCATCATACAGTTTCTCCTCTGGAAACCTGTGACCTGCAGGCAGGTATGTGGACTAATACGGCGTGAAAATCACACGCGGGATGACCACAATGTTGACAAAGTTGAGAAATGTGCTACACAACACATTCACAAGCCGTCGAAGCGGGACGTTGGATGATGGAACAAGCCAATGGACAACGGGTGTTGAAAAGCAGTTGAGCACAATCATCGACACAAACAGATGGTTGATCCATCGTCGAGGAATGGTGACACTCAGTTGATAGGCCTGGTACACTTCACTCAGCACTTCAATGTACTATTGAACCACAAAGACGCGATCAAAGTGCTTGCCGTGAATTGAAACCACTGGTTCGATCCAGTGGACAAGTTGGTCCATGCTTTGGCAAGTCGAGACGCAGCACCCCAGCAACACGACTCCATAACCAATGAAGTCGTGCCAGTGGATGACGAAGTCAAGTCGATGAAAGTGAGCTGACGAGCCTTGAGGGAGTAGTACACATTCAGCAGCAGCGTCAACAACTGCAACAAGACGATCAATGCGAACGGCCAGGTCATGATGCCCAGCACCGAGTAACCAAACGCAAACGTTAGGTGGTCGATAGTACTCGGTTGTTGCTTGGCATTGGCCAAGAGCCAAAAGTGCAACCACACCATCTCCGTGAGAAACGCGAGCTCCACGCCACGAAACAAGCCAACTGTCCCCCCCAGAACCTAACAAACCATGTGGAACCGACCAGCACACAAGCGTCGGGGCAGTGGGAGGATACTGCAGCAGGAGGTAGAGCGCTTTGGGTACCAGGGATGGAGGACTCCGCAGCAGGACCGTGCACAAGGAGAGGGAGAACCTGATCTTTATCCTTCATTTTATTGCTGATTTGGTTGCTTTGATGCTTAAGTCAAGCTCGTGCATCTCCTCCGCCAGCTCCAACGCTCTGGTCAGTACCTCTTTTCGATGATGAGCAATCCTCGTCGAGCCATCTTCGTCACCGAAACGAATGACTGACGGAGTTGCCTTGGGATCAAACGCTGCGAGCTGCTTGCGGTCAGCAAAGGCTCGGCACATGCTTCGACTCTGGTGAAACCACGCGCCAGTGATTTTGTCATAGCGATACAACGGCAAAAACATCCAACCATGGCTTGCGATGATCTTGATGGCGTCCAAAATGAACTGCACTTCCTCGTCCGGCATGAAATACGGAAAGCTGATGCGGGAGAAACCGGGCTTCAGGATGATCTCGCTCTTGCGCACGAGTGTGCGTTCATAATCCGTGATCGACGCATCGTTGACCCCCAGCAGTCGAGCTGCGAACGGCCCTGCGCATTGACATCCGCCTCGAGCCTGGATACCAAAGAGATCGTTGAGCAACGCGCACACAAAGTTGAAATGCAAAAAGCGTTTGCCAAAGCGGATCAAAAACGAGAAAATCGGCAAATTGTCCAGACCGGCCTTGCCCAACACCACAATGTTTTCATGGCTTTCCAGTTCCGCACGGATGTGTTTGGCATGGTGGCGCTCAATCTCCATGATGGTCTTGGTGCCGACACGCATCTTCATCTGGAACGCGAGACCCAAGCGAATGGCGCCGACGACATCCGGAGTGCCACCTTCTTCACGTTCGTGGAGGTCGTCGAGGTATCGGTGGCCGTTCTTGGTCACAAAAAACACAGTGCCGCCAGCCGGGGTCGTCGGCACCGCGTTGTCGATCAGACGTCTCTTCACCACCAACACACCAGGAGTTCCTGGACCGCCCACAAACTTGTGACCCGACATGAAGACGGCATCCTTATAGGCATAAGGACGCAGATTGTCATCGTTAATCGATGGATTCATGTCGATTTCCACGTATGGAGCACACGTGGCGTAGTCCCAGAACGCAAGCGCGCCATGTTGATGCAAGATCGCCGACACCTTGTCCACATCGGTGAGTACACCTGTGAGGTTGGACGCCGCCGCGAACGAACCGATCTTGAGCGGACGATTGGCGTACTTGCGGAGCTGTTCAATGAGCACTCTGGTGTCGACACGACCATCTTGGTCTTCGGGGATTTGCACCACATCGGCACACGACTCTCTCCATGGCAGCAAGTTGGCGTGGTGTTCAAATGGACCAACAAACACAATCGGACGATGGTGTCGCATGCGACGTCTGCGCTGACGATTGAGTCCCAGCGCAGTCACGAGTTTGTTGATGGCGCTGGTCGTTCCCTGGCCGGTGAACAACACGATGTCTTTGCCATCATCGGTGTGGGCATTGACGGCCTTGGCGATGATTTCACGAGCTTCTTCGCGGAACGACGTGGACTGTAGTCCTGTGACGGAGGAGGTGGTGTGGGTGTTGCCATAGAAGGGCAGCACTTGTTTCTGGATGTAGTCTTCGATGCAAGCAAGGGATCGGCCGCTGGCGGTGAAGTCGCCGTAAGTGACGTACTTTGTGCCAAACGGCGATTCAAACGGGCAGTTGGCACCAACAAGATTGCGGGCAATGGTGTCGATGGCTGCACGGGGCTGCGCACCAATCATCAGCGTAGTATGTTCCTCAAAGTCTTGATTGGAGATCTCTTGTTGTTCTTGTTCTTGTTCTTGTTCTTGTTGCTGCTGCTGCTGTTGCTCCTTGGGAGGCTGTCGTGGCTGTGACCGTGACGATTGTTGCATGGGCGAGGCCTGCTTCGAGGGCGTGTCAGAGGACTGGACTTGCGAGATGACCGGCTTGAGTTGGCTGCCGATGAGGTCGCTTCGCATCATAATGTGCGGGTTGTTTTCTTCTTTGTTCTTGTTTGGTTGTGGTGGGTGGGTGGGTGAGTGGTCGACTTGACGTTGTGTGGGGAGATTGCAGACTGAGGCAGCTGGCAACAACCATGTTTTGGGGGAGAACGCAAAAAGAGCAGCCGTGGAGTGTGCAACCCACTTCAACACCCAGCAACACCACAGCTGGTGGTCTCTACGCCACACCTGCCAGCCGCCGGAATGTTGAGATATACTGTACTGTATTGTACTGCCCAAACCGACCTACACTTTCTGTACCCAATGGATACCGTAGTCAGAAGGGCTGGCATCTGTTTGTCAAGAGAAAGGGCAGGTAGAGTACAGTAAAGCGTGAGTTCGCTTTGTTGGCGGCAGCGCCCCGCCCCCCCACCCCCCCCTTCACCCGCCCGCGTCGCAGCGTGCACTGGACTGTTGGTTTGGTATGTTGGTCTTGTTTGGTGGCCCCAGCATTTGTTGCAGTTGTTGGGTTGTTGAGTGCGTGGCGTTGGACAGCTGCCTTTTGGCTGTCGTTGACAATGCGCCAAGGAGACCAACGAAAGGGATTTTTTTCGAGTTGGAGCGACCGAGGCCACCGCCCAGGAATCCGTGGAAAGAAGAGAAGCCATCAATCCTCAGCAAATCCACTGAACTCTCCAACTCGTCCCCGCGATGGAGAAAATCCTGGGGTGGTGCGGTGGATTCTTTATGGAGCAAAACCGGAAGAATCCCATGGTCGGAGCCATCCCGTTCGCTCCGTTGCGACTCGCACCAGAGATTCTTTTTTTTGTTTTTTTTCCTTTGTGCTTGTTTGTTTGTTTACGACGCCAACTGCTGAACCCAAACGACTCCAAGAAAAGCAGGGAAGCAGCTCTCGTGAACTGCACCTGATGCTGCGATGTGTTGCGCAAACGCCAAAGATAGCGTGTCTGCTAGCTACGAGCAGCAGCCAAATCCTTGCGCTATCGCAACCCCATACCACGGTTGGTGATTGATTGATTCGCTTCCGGTGTTGTAGAGCGCGTGGAGAGAGGGATGTGATGCCCATGCCATGCGGTATCCACGATTCGCATTTTTTGCGCTGTCTTTTTTTGATGGATGATGATACCACCAGCGCATGACGCATACATGAGCGTGTCCCAAGTGCGAGAAGCAGAAGCAGGGCTTCACAAAGCCAAAGGAGAAGTCCACTGGCCGGAGAATGAAGGACAAAGGTCGGAAAGGGACGCGACGCTTGTGGGTGCAAGCAGAATGAATGACGATCAGGATCAAATGGAACGAGAACAAAATGGCCAGAAAACCACAAGAAAATTCACCTCTGCAATTCACCATCAGCGGACGAACTAGAAGGCCGCAAGGGATGGGCCATTGGATCTTTTGGCGGAATGGTTCGAAGCGGCAAGAGATGGTTCCGGTGTCTTGTCGAGTGGCCAGTCAGCTGAGTTGCAAGTCCGAGTCCACACTCCGACGGCGGCTTGTGGACTCGCCAGGCCGACCCATGCGCACCACCGGCACCAATCCCGCCCTAGAGACCTTGCCAGCACCACGGGCCCAACGGAGTACAGTACATGTACGTGCACGAAGGTGCTGTTGGGTCGGATTCTGGACTCGGCGCTGACCCCATCTACGACGTTGAAGCTCTGGAAGAAGAGCACTCAACGGCTCAACTGACCACTTGAGAGGAGACGCGAAACTGCAGTCTCGGACGCCGCCGTGTCATATGCCATGACATATTTGGTCTCACTAACGGGTAGAAAACCTGACAAAACTTCGGTTAAGAACCGACAGCACAGTGATTGGCTGAAAATCCGGTTCCTGTCTGGGTGTTTTGCCAACCCGATCTTGAAGAGACACACGATGAAGCGGAGCACTTCGGACGCTGCTGCGAGTGCGCACCATGGCGACAGCAGCAAAAGCGAAAGCAAAAGCACAGGGTGGACGTCTCCTCAGCAACTGATGAGGGAGATCCAGGCGAGGAAGAACACCTGACTTGTTCCGATGGATGGGTGGTTGCTGATGGAGTGGTTGTGGACGTGATGGCCAGGTGGTCTGCGCTGAGCAAATGACCCAGTGCGTCGTGGAAATGGAAACCAATTTGGCCAACGAGAAAGCCATTTGGAAGCAAACGCTGGAGAAATCGCTTCACCAAATGAACGAGTTGAGTGGATTTTGTGTTTTCTTCTTCTTCTTCTTCCTCTTCATCTTCTTCTTGCGCTGGCAACTCCAATGCCTCGTTTTCTCGTGGAACTGCAGAGAGATCCAAAGCTTCCAGCACAACGCTCTGCAACAGATTGAGACCCTCAAGACTGAACACAAGGTCATAGCGCATCCAAGGATTGGCTTTGGCGACGCAGATCTGATCACTTACCAGGAGTTTGATCTTGTGCAGCACGTGGTGGACCGCCTGACCCATCGGATTGAAAGCTTGGAGCAACAGACTGATCAACTGGTGTGCAAACGATCGATCGGGAATTCTCAATGCTACTCACTTCTTAATCCCGCGAGTGGATTCCTGTTTGATAGAGACAACAACTCGTTACAAAGCAGAACTCTCCGATCAAGCGACACTACCCTCGTCCAGCAGATGTGCCACCACCACCAGAACAGCCGGCAATACCAGTGCCAGTACCTTCATCTCCAACCATCCATGCGGTCAGCGTCGATGGTGTAATCAATTTGGAATCGCTGCGAGACTGCAATTTGGCGTCATTTCTAATGCAATTCGCACGCTTCCACGATACCACACGAGGCGTTTTCGACGCAGCCCACCAGCAGTTCACGTGTTATCGACTCATTCCGACCCTTGTGGCCAAAGCGAGTGCCTCCTTGGAGCAAAACGGGTTTTCTTGCAATGACATCATGCAGTTTTGTGGCGAAGCTGTCAGTCCGCAGAGTATCGTGCTGATGCTGGCGGTGTGGAGCCTTGGCGGCACCGTTTGTTTATGCAGTTCTTCGCCCACTTTGACCCTTGCGTACCTGGAGAAGCAAGAAGATACCTTTGACTCGCTTTGGGTTTGTATCGACGAGTTGGTGCATCTCACGTGCAACTCGGAGCTCTTCAAGGTGTGGACTAGTGTGGAGTCTTTTCGATGACCCTCGAACATCCCTTGACCACTCGTGGCGGCTTGCAGGTCATCACAATTCAAGACGACGTGGCTTCTTCGAACTGTCTAACCTACGCCAGTCTTATCGACACCAACAATCTACGTCAAGTGCTGTACCAACAGGTTCGCGTCCAACCGACGGACCGATGGATTGATGTTCGTTGAGTGCTGACGATGTTGCTGCTGTTTGTGATACGACCCAGACCCGCACTTCTTTGGCGTTGGTTCTCATTAACTTTGACGGCTTTGGCAACGCCAATGCGACTGGGTACACGCATTTCGAGTTGATTGAAGCCATCGAGAGGGCTGTTCACACCCGGCATTTTGCATCCACCAAAGGCACAGCCATTTTGAATGCGCTGGGGTCAACTCAACCGGAAACGTACACGTTCGGAACTTTTGCTGCCATGGTCACGGGCACCTCCATGCTGCATGTTGCCCAAGGAAGTCCTGCGTTTGAGAAACAAGTAGTGCGCGCCGTGTCCGAGCATGAGGTACGTGAACCACTCATCAGCCATCACTAGCTCTTCGAGTTTGACAATTCCCCCCCCGTCATCTGCAGATTTCAACGTTGCTGATTTCTTCAGTGGGATTGACACTTGTCGCTGACACCAAGACAGTTCAGTTGCTGAAACGTGGAAAACTTGAGCACATTCTCGTCGTTGGCGTTCCATTACCACTGTTTCCGCGCGCGTGGAGATGCCTGGCATCCTGGATCCCCAATGTCCTGATTACGCAACTCATCGCAGTCGACGAAATGGCTGGTGTGTGTCTTGCAAGTGGCGAATCGTCCCTGCTCGTTGCGCTAGCGTCCAATGAAGACCAATCTCTCAGCACAATGCAACTGGGGAAACCGCTCATGAACGTGCGCTGCTTTCTCAAGTCAAACGAAGATGATTCGCTGCTATTACAACACGTGAACCAGGTCCAAATGTCATCTAAAGCTCACGCCAAAGTGAGCATCAACCCCAAGTCGATTGTCGAAGTGCTCGTCGCCCGTGCAAGTGGATCGTCGACTTGTAATCCTGAAGACACCACGGCAGCATCCACTGGATTGTATTGCATTCGAGCCAGGTCGTTGCCTTCTTCGTCATCCGCCGACGAGTTTCTTCAGATCGTTGGTGTTCGACCCCTGCAGCCCGTGGACGTCTGTGGCTTTTGTGACGTCGATCTACAGCCAATAGGCTTCGAGCTTGCCTACGAAGAAGTGCTCGCGTCCCATCCACTGGTGCAGGACGCCACCATCATCGCGCATGAACTCTTTCTGAGTCTTCGCCAGACTGCATCCAAGTTTTGCGACGAAAGCATCCAGGCGATCTACGCGTTCTTTCAAAAGCGATGCAGCGACCTTGGGCTGCCCGATATTGACGTCAAAACCATCTCAACGGTTGACTCGATTCCGCGCAACGCTCACGGTCGAGTGCTCTGTGGACTACTGAGCTCATGTGAACAAACGGTGTTTGATGTCAGCAACGAGATCACCGAGCCCATCGACCAGGAAGAGCCGCAAAGCTAATCAATCATCCACAATGCATTCGGCGCGAGACCGAGACGAAGAATGGGCCGGTCGTCGGCCAGCTTTGAGTTTGACGCGTCGCTTGGCCCGATCGCGTCGCCTCCGAGCCTCGAGTTTTGTCCGAGCCTTGGGGTCATCGAGAACAAGCAGTTCACTGACCATTGGCACGACACAGTTGATTTCCGCGGCGATTGGCTCGTCCTTTTCAAAAAGTTCGCTACTCTGGGATGCTGGTATCGCTGGAACTGTCGGGTCAGGATACTCTGAAACTGGTCGATACCAACTCGATTGGCCTGTAAACGCATTGTAATAATAAACAAAGCCTTCTTCTGTTCGGTACTCGACCCAGGGCGAGTCCAGATTTGCACTTGAAGTAGCAGCGTTTTGCGTTGTTGCGGTTAATTCAATCATTGTGGGGGGCAATGGGGCAACGGGAACTTGGATGATGCGGCCATCGTCTTGAGTGGATTCATCGGTAAACAGAGTGCTTGGTGATGCTTTCTCTATCCTTGCAACGAGAAGATCACTCCCAGTGATATTGCAATTCGCAGTTACACTGGCTGAGGAGCTTTTGTCATACAGATCGCACGTGTTCTCCATGTAATCGTTGATGCAGACAGCGCAACGGATCTGTTTGTGTTCCAATGCCAAATGGTACGCAGTTTTGCCCTTGAGATTCGCAACGTGCGGGTTCGCAGCCGTCTCCAAGAGCGCTTGGACGTTGCAAAGACAACTGATAGATATGAGAACAAATGTGACCACAGGCAAGTTCCACTTTTACAGCCCATTCATACAATCCTCCCACCTACCCATTCATGGCGGCTACGTGAAGCGCTGTGTTGCCTTGGTGACACTGCAAGTCGAGGCATTCAGGCATCAACTCGCACAGGAATTGCATGGCTTCCAGCGCATCGCAACACGCAGCAGTATAGTGTAGTGCTGTCCACCCTTTGCAATCCACCACATTGGGGGTCGCCCCTGCATGAAGAAGAATCTGCAGCATCTGCTCCAATTGGTAACATCTCGTCAGAAAACTCTTCTAAACCCTCCGTTAGAGACCGTGCGGTGACAGACCTTGAGATCACCAGCACAAGCAGCAGCAAGAAAAGCCGTCGAGTCGTTGCAGCAGCGTTGATTCACATCCAGATCTTGCTCCTTGTTACAGTTGTATTCACAGTCATCGCTTTCAATCGTGACAAGGAGGTGAATAACAACGCATCAAACCTTGAGAAGAAGTTGAAGTATATCGCTTTCGCCAGCTGCGGCTACCAACAGGAGCGGGCTCTCGCCACTGTTTCACACACCATACCGCAACGGTTGATATCATTCTATGCGTGACCCGTCAACCATGGCGTTCTTGGTGCTTACTCGTTGTTCTGGGCGTTGCAGTCAACGCCAAGGTCCAAAAGCAACCGCAAAATGTCCTCACGAGCGCCGAGTTTGAGCGCAGCTGTGTGTTGGGAGCATGCTCAACGCTTCTGCATCTTCCACAGAGTATAGTTCGCACGTACCAAGCAGAAGGGAGTTGCCTTGATCATCGACAAAGTCATCCAGACTAAAGTGTTCATCCTGCATGACAAGTCGGCGTAGTTCTTCCGCATCTTCGTTCGTCTATGGCATATGAATCACGATACCAAAGTGATCAAACCGCTCCCACTCGCAGAGGTGCATCTTGATGCAGGAAGTGACTCACAATGGCTTCAATGATAGCAGTCAGCTTGTCGTTCTCGTCATCCACTTGCTCGTCAATGTGATCCGCTGAACGACATGAAGACAGGAGGTTCGCTCTTCCAGACGACTGTTGTTGCTCCTGGTCTTCAGAAGCATCGAAAGATTCACCCGAAGATCGCTGATCATCCTTGGGATCAGTCTGTTGACTGTCCTCCAGTGCTTCCTGGGGTGTTGGAGACTCCGCTTTAGTACAAACATGCTGTTTGTACTGGTGGCATAGAAACACCATCATGTTCAGCGCTTCGATCCATCGTTCGACGTCCATTTGGCTCATAGCCGCGTCTTCGTGTTGCGACTCGAAGACAATGGTACGTGATGCGGTGACGACACAAAAGCCGGGCATCGAGAGTTCTTTGGCTTTGGCCACTTGCAGAATCTCGTCAAGTGCGACACTATGCGAGGCTTCTTGCGCCGTGTCTTGAGCTGTTCGCCACTGGAATCGATGGCCACGCTCATCAATCTCGCACCAGACGCGTCGTGAAGCGCCCAGTCGAGCGGCAGCATTGTCCTTGGGCTCATGGATTGAAAGTGGTCGAGTGCAACCATTGCAGTGTAGCAAGTGTTTGGCTTGTTCTTCCTGGCAAGAGACCCATTGCTTTCGACAGAGAGGGCACTTGTGCGGAAACTCATGAGTTGAAGTTGCCTGGCTGGCCGCACGGGGGTCGTGCTGGTTGCTGCCTTCGGATGGGAATTTCCACAGAAACCCACTGAACAGCACGCTGACAGCGTTTGCATCGCTTTGGGCCACTGAAGAGAAGCGTTGAGTGCCTGGAAAGCCATCGAGTTCATCAACTTCTTGGCCATCCACGGCAACTTCCTGCATCATCGTGGCTGTGATTGTTTGGTGGTTTCAACTGTATCAATCATTCAGAGGAATAGTTTAATACATGCACCCTCTAGAACAAAAGATCCGCGAGAAACGATCGTGTGGAAGAAATGTGGCAGCCAATCTGCTCTAAGTTCGACCACATCTGATTCTCTACACCACCGTCTGATTCCGGTTGGGCATTTTGGGACAGGACGCTGGGCAACGCGATGGCATCGCGAATCAAGGCGACTTGGAAGCCGCGATCCAAGGCACTTGCAGCCATGGTTTCAATGCTTTGAAGGTGTGACACACCGCTGATCACGAGCTGTTGGATCTCGAGATTGCGCAGTAGATAATCCAGGTTTGTCACATCAAAAACGCTGCACCAAGACAGAGTCAGCAAGCACTGGCAAAGACACGGATCCTTCTCAAAGCACTTACTTGATGCCTGTTCGAGTTAAAAGGAGCTCGTCTTCCACCGGTGCCACATGCGCGTGGATTTGGGCATCAAAAGACTTTTTGATGAGGTGCACCCCGGCTTGTTTGTGCGCGCGACTTCGATCCTTACCGTTGCGCTTGAGACTCTGAATCACGGAGTAAATGATCTCCACCTTGTGAAAGCGACACACATGGAGAAGCTCTTTGACGTTGGGCAGCACATGGCTCTGGATTCGATCGTGGCAGTAGCTTCCTTGCGGATTTTCTCGCTTTTGAAATCCATTGCGGCATTGCTCACCGAAGTGGCTCATGGTGTAGGACGAGGGCGTGAGAAAGAAATTCTGCATGTCCATGACAAAAAGAGCAGTTCGATCTGCACGGAAAAGTGGTCGCTCGAGACTGGTGTCACTTCGACATGATGAGATGTTTGTCAGCGTTTCATACTCGAAGCTCTGGTTGTTGTCGTGCTGGTGCAGGTTGCTGCTGGTATTGTTGCAATTGTCGGAGCTGTTCGTGCTGAGAAAAGACTGTTGGTGCGATGGTTGCACAACGGCCTCGCTTGAACGCTCGTCTCCCTTCGACACAATGCCATCCGGTACAGTCTCAGCGATTTGCGCTTGAGATTCTTTCTTGGACGCATCATCCACCAAGTCCCGTCCCAAGCGACTTCGCAGCAGCTTCGCAGCTTGGGCTTGTTGGCTTTCACGTGAAGGCTTTTGAACGCCGTTTGTGCAATGGGCAGTGTCCGTTTCCATTTCTGCGAGTACAAAGGCGGCTTCTTTGGCGCCTATGAACTCGATGGTGAGCATGAAATCTTCATGATCGAGCTCACCATTGCGGATTCGATCAAACAACACCGCGGCTTTCTTTCTGGAGATCATCATGGCCGGGATCCGCACTTGCGTGGCTTCTTCCACGCGACGACCGCAGTCCATGACAAACACGGCGTCTTCATGTTGATTCTCGCACGAGTTGGCGATGAGCGCAGCCACTGCACCGGCTTCTTGGGCGTGCAGTACTTTGGTCAAAAAGTCGCATCCTCCGCCGCGCTCCATCAGCACGATACTGCCGTTGACATGTGGGGCGTTGAGTAGTGCATGCTGTGCCACGACGGGCTGCGCGATGACCGCTTTGGCACGTATTTTGTCTCCCTCACAGAGTGTTTTGGCACCAAAATCGGCCAGCGGGCAGTACGTGAGCTGGTTGTCAATTTGCACAAAGGGCCAAAACATCTCCACCAGAGCTGGAGCTGAACGTGTTTCAATGCCTTCCGCAAGAACCAGCTGCTCCTCTGCTTTGGTGGGATGAAGGGCTCACTTGGATGCGATCTTTGTGGTGCCAGTCGTAGAAGCTCCTGATTGGCTCGATTGGTATTACTTCATCCAATCAAAGGCCGGCATTTTCCGAAACGACACCTGACCGTGTGAGCCAACAGTCACACAACGCCGTCGACTGCCTTCCAAGGATGAGCGGGTTTCGAGCAGAGCACAAGCGCAATGCGAACGTCGGCGAGTCGTCCAGCAGCTCTGGCCATCTCAATCGTAAGCGGCTACTCTCTGTGGAGGATGTTTTGACGCCCAGGATGCGCTGAGGCTGATAGCGCGGCTGGTTTTGATCCAGGAATGATGGCCAACTCGTCCCAACAGTTGCATCAGCACCAACAGCAGCAACGCCACCAGCAACAACAACGCCAGCAACAACAGCAACAACAAGCTATGGAGTACCTTCCACCCATAGCTACCAACGCCAACAACGTGTACTCCACGGCCAATGCGGTCTGGACCACCCAAGAGTTGCATCTGCTGCGCAAGGGGCTCGAGGAGTTTCCGGTCGGCAAATACGACAACGTGACGCGTTACATCAAGATCGCGGCCACGATTCCGACCAAATGCGTTCGCGACGTGGCATTCAAAGTGCGTTCGTTGATGGTTTCGCAGGAGAAGATGATGATGATGGAGCGAGAGCCGTATGCGAAACGTCAGAAGACAGACCATCCTAATCAGCAGCAACACCAGCACCTACAGTCTCAGCAGCGACAACAACAACAACAACAACAACAACAACAACAGCAGCACGTACGTTGGTCAAGTGGTTGCTACTCGTTAGACTACTAAGCTCCAGGGTCTTCGAGCGGCGTTCTCAACCTTCCCACCACTCTCTGAACGAGTAGTGCAGCGAATCTATTTCGTCTGATCCCGACCCGACCGGTGCCCACATCCATTCCATCCTGCAAGTAAGCTTCTCTCCTCGCTTTGGCTTCTGGCAAACAAAACACGACACCTTCACAGAGATTTTTCGAGAGCCATAAACTTTGCATTGCACGTTAGGAGAATATGCTGGCGATTAATACAATGCGTTCCAATATCCTCGGCGGCCGTTACGATGACAACAAGGAACCGATGATCAAGTTCCGCTCCAACTGTTCCACCATCATGAGCTCGTACGTGACCATGTGCAGGCATGAAGCTGTTCATCCCGTTGCTGGGCTGGTGTCACTCAAGCTAGCCCCGTGCTCTCTCGTCATGCATGTGTAGTCTCGGTGAGATGTGCAACTCGATTCCCCCGCTGCCGTTGAAACTGGACACGTCCTTGATCCCGCCGAGTCCCACGAGCAACAACAACTTGAAACGCGCCATGGATGCTCGTGGCGCCAGTGCCAATGTACAACAGTAAGAAGAACAAAAGATGTGTGATATTAAGACTATCTTGATCGGACCAGATCACAAGGCAACAAGAAGCAATTCGTCTTTTCGTGGAAAGGTGGATCGCCACTGGCACCTGGTATCGCTTCAGTCTTGATGCATATACACGAATCTCCTTTGCTTATCGGCGACTCGAGCGTTCACCATCTCGACTTCGACTTCGGCGTGAGCTTCTCCGACTATCGCTAGGACTTCGCCTGCTGCTGTTTCGATCCGAATGACGCTCGCGTGCACGCTCTCTTGGTCGGTCTCTGTCTCGATCTCTGCCGCGGTCACGATCACGATCACGGTCTTGACGTCGATCTCTGTCTCGATCTCTACCACGATCATGCTCACGTTCTCTGGATCGATCTCGATCACGGTGACGCTCTTGAGGCCGGTCTTGATCCCGATCTCCGTCACGACTTCGTTTGGATTCATGTCTGCTGCCTCTCGACGAGGAGCGATCCTCTCTACGCGGACGTCGATCAGCTGGAGACAGTGAACGTTCATTTCGTCGTGACGATGATGACACATTCAGCCCATTTCTTCGCTGAGGCTCTTGTCGCTGTTCTTGGTCTCGTCGAGGTCGCGGTTGATCGTCATTGTCACTCGGAAGAGGAGGTTTGTACGCTCGTTTGCCGTTGTGTTTGTGTTTGTGTTTGTCCTTTGTGATCATGTCAGGTGGCTTGGCAGATGCGCCAAGTCCGAGCAATTTCTGGCGAGGCTTGACATCCATGCCATTCTTGTCCTCGTCTTGCTCGGTGGATCCTTTCCATCCCATGCCGCGAAGAAGTGCCGCGCCAAACTCTTCCACAGGCACCGCCTTGTACGCGTCACTATGCACATCCAATTCATCGGGCCGTAGCGACATGTCGTGGCGGTACTTTTCGTTGACGTCCTTGAGCTCGTCGAGTCCAGGCACCGCGTTCTGTTGGAGAATCGGCTTTTTGTTGGAGGTCGCTTTCGTGGTGGCTGTGTCGTCAGCGGGTTTGGCGCTGGTAGTCTCAGCATTGGGCTGGGCCCTGAACAGTTCCTCGCGTTTCTTTTGCTTGGCATCCAGCTGTTGCTCTACGGGGATCACCAGCGTGCTTCCATTTGTGGCCGAGTGCTGGTCTTTGGCGCTCTCAATGCTTTCCAGCACGCGTTTCGCGGCCAGCGCATCGTCGATCACTTCTTCTTCTGGCTGCTGCTTTTCTTTCGTCGCTTCCGTGTCTTTCCGCTCGGATGGCTGCGTGGCTGGCTCGGTCGTGTCTTCGTCTTCTTGTGGATGTTGTTCCTGCTGCCGCCATTCGTTGTCAGAGATCAACGGAATGACCAACGCTTTCTGCTCTTGCAACGTCTTGTTGGCCAGCGCTTTGGCATCAAAAGTGTCCACAAACACCACCTGCGGAGCCTCCTCTTTGGTTTCCTCGCTGTTGAAGACCTGGGCAATGGTGCCTCGCTCTTGGCCCCGCGTCAACTCATTGACTGCTGCTCCTCGTCGCGGCCGAGCCTTGAGCGAAAACCCCAGCTTCATCGTTGGCACAACTTGCGGGAGTGTAGCCTGAGGCTTCTATTCTGGTCACATGGTGGGCTATTATTGAGGATTTGCACTGGAGCAACCTTCGTGCAACATGTGTAACAGAAAGGTCGCCTTGGGGTTGAAAGCGGATGCGGCGCCCAAACGGACTTTTGATTGCAGCCCAATCGCGTCGGATCGCGTTGCAGCCATCGGACTTCATCGGACTTGAGCTGCCGGCAAGTAGGTACAGTTCGCCACATCTCGCACAACGCATCTGCCAGTCCATCTTCTGGCTCGTCTACAAATGGCTATTGTCATGAAGAGATCTGCACCTTCAGACAAGACTCTTGTTGAAATGGTGCTTGACTGTTGCAAAGGCTCTGCACTCTTCTTGCTTTCATTTCCCTACATCCGAGTTGAATCCTTATCGCTTGCTGGCGGCTGCAAAGAGACGGAAAACACACACACATAACAACAAGAAGGATACGTCCATTATGTTCACGAAATCATTCAAATTCATTAGCTCAGAATGAACTCCAAATCCAATTTGCTCTTGGCATCAGTCGCCGCTGCCGTCGGCGAGGATGATACTGTCACTAAGTCGACTTGCATCGCGTCTTGTTCTTCGAGAGACTGGTGGGGCGAATCCAGTTTCCCAATCATGCAATACTCGGTTACCAGCGCTTGCTGCACGATCATGGTGACTTCTTCGATCCCACCCAGAACCGTCATGAGCGCCTTGACAAAATCCACATGGGCGTCGTATCGTATGACTTGCCCTTGCTCGTTAAAATGGAATTTCATGTCAACGGGATACTCGATAAACACACCAATCAGCCGTTGACAAAGCTCTTCGCGAGCCAGAATGTGCGGAAATATCATCTCAATGGTGTCACGAGTAATGTAGCCACCAAGGTTCGCCGTTGATGCGACAATCGGCGCCTTCCAATCACCCACGACCTCAATGGTAATCTTTTGAAGTACCAGCCGACGGTGGCATTCGCTGTAGCGCCGCCACTGGGTCAAAAACACCTCAATGCCGACCGACGTTCCAAACTCAAGCTGCTTGTGTACATGGTTCTGGAGAAAATGCCATTGTTTGGAAGCCATTCGTTCCAGCGGAGTCAAAAGCTCACAACTCGGTGAGTTGGGTCGCGAAGCCGGCAGCACACCATGTTCAAACAAATCAAAGTACTCGTGGACAATGTTGGAGGCCGAGTGCACTTGTGCTTGACGTCGGTACAGTTGTTGGGTCTGGATCAGGCTCTTTCGCAGTTGAAGATCCAGAATCTCTTGTTTGAGGCTGTTGATGTCGAGTTGTAGCAGTTCCTGGCGAGACTGGAGCTGATCGCGGTAGCGCTGTTTGCGAAGTCGGAATTTACGTTTGCGTGGCGGCGGAGCCGGCGGCTGGTGGTGGTGTGGCGTAGCTTGTTCTTCTTTTGTTTCCTCCTGTTCGTTCGCTTGCTCGGACGATGACCGGTGGTCGGCCTTGCGCTTGTGCGAGGGCTTGACGGCCGACATGGTTGTGGATTTGTCAGTTGCTGGTCTTGAAGCCACAACTCGACGGAGCGTTTGGTGCGGCTGCAATTTGCTCGTGATGGTCTGCACAAGCCACGGCAGCGATTGTTCTCGATAATGCATGAAGAGTTCCGCCGAGCAACGACGGAGAGTTGCGCAGTGGCTTGTAGTGGTTGATTGGTCTAGCACGAAGGATTAGAAGACAGTGGTGGCTCTTGGACTGGCGGACTGAGGACTCTGGTGGAGAGTGCGCAAGAGCAAAAGTGAACGAGAACGCGAGCTTAAGCTTGGATAGAAAAACAAGAGCTTCTTGGTTGACTCGACTCTTCCTGACGCGTCTTGTCTTTGCGGCCAGCAACTAAACGGCAACAAGCAGAGCGGTGCGGCTCCGTTCTTCTTCTGCTTTCTTGCTTGCTTCTTTTCTCTTCCTTCTGAGCGAGCTGCTTGTGCTTGTGCGCCAAACCTAATTTAAACTGGGGTTACCCACAACCAGAAGCGACTGCACTTGGGAACGGAACCGCTTGGAGCCCTGACTTCCATAGCGAAGGCGAATCCTATCGGCAGTCCGACTCCCCTTTGGCCAGTGGGGGGCCAAGGGGAGTACGTGTGTCTTTGTTACCGAGACTACGGTACGCCAAAATGGCTCAATCAACCCCTAAAACGACACCTCTTACGGTTGAACCCATTTTGGAAGGTATATAAGGTCTCAGAAGACGACAGGCCAGTTCCCAGGATTCACCAATCGAATCGAAAGGTGGAGAGAATTGGTTTTGGATCACCACGACAATTGTAATACTGTTTATATCACGGTTTACTTGACCAGCATACGGTATGGCTCTGGTCTGTACACATACGTACACCAACGGGGTGGTAGAACTGGTCCATCCTTTGATTAACTTTCGTTATGAGCGCATGTTGTAGAATTGAGTCACGCTGCAACCAGCTGCAAGTGCGAGTGAGAGGGAAGAAAGGAGCGCAAAGAATTCCAGCAAAAACCCAAATCAAAGGAGAGTTCCCAACACACCTCGAGGTTTTGACTATTCAAGCCCAGCTGGTCTCTTCCACCCGTGTTTCTATGTTGCCCGGCTCCCAAGCCAACACGTCTCTACGCTACCCTACCCGCATTACAACTGACAAGTTTGAGGCAAACCCAAAACGATCACCACCTGGGCTAAAAAGTTTCACCTAGTCGTATTTTAGCGGAGAGGTCGTCGAACTTTGTCGAGTTGGATGCTCGGCGTGATCTAGTGGTGAATTTTGTGAGGCCCAACAGCGATATGGAATCTTGCTGGTGTGTTGATTGCAAGGAATTAACCACTTTTCTGCAGCTAACAATAGATCAACTTTTCCTCTACGTCGGATGATACGTCGGATGATTGGCAATGTACTTTGCATCAAATGTTGCGCGCACACATGCCCAACCAAGCCACCACACCAGTCAATGCCTGTTTCCATCGATTCGCTCATTAGAGACGCACTCCACCCAAAAGAAACCAAATGGGCACTCCTCCCATGAGCAAATATGGAAGGCTTCAATCACTCGCTGCTTACGAAAACTCTTCACGCAAAATGGTGCGCAATTCATACGCAATGTGGATCGCACTTGGACGTTCCGCTGGGTCAAAGTTCAGACAAGCCTTGGCCAAGGCAACCACGGACGCTGGGCAAGACGAACTGAATGATGGTGTCAATTTGCCAGCCGAAACAAGCTGCAAAATGGTGACATCCTGCATTTTGGTGCCGTTGGTATTCATGGCATCATAATACGGTGACTGGCAAGTATCAATCTCGGAAAGCACGACACCATACGAGAAGATATCAGCAGCTTCAGTGTAGTGGCCACCCAAGATGACTTCAGGAGCAATCCATCGAGCAGTTCCAACACCAGCGGTCATCGTTTCTTCAAACGATCGGTTGCGAGAGATACCAAAATCACTCAATTTGGCGCCAGAAGTAGCATCAATTAGCACATTGCGCGACTTCAAATCACGATGAATGAGCTTCGGATTCAATGTGTGCAAATACACTAGAGCATCCGCGATGTCAATCGCGATTTGCAACTTCAAGTTGGCCCAAGTCAGCGACGACGCGCGGTTGGACTCCAACAAAGACTTTAAATCACCGCAATCCATGTATTCGTTGACAGCTTGAATGGTCAAAGCATTGGTCCAGGCAACACCAATGAAACGAACAATCTTGGGATGGTCAAGTCTGTTCATCAATCGCACAAAAGTCAGAAAGGTTTCCCAGAAAGGCATATGGCTGCTTATTACGAACCTGGCCATAACCTTGACTTCTTCCGCAAACGCTGATGCATCCGACATCGTCTTCTTGTCCGACAACAAACGCTTGACTGCCACTTTCTCTCCCATGTACTTGCCAAGCCACACTTCACCAAAGCCACCACGAGACAAGAGCTTAACGACTTCAATGTCTTTGTAATCAAGGCGCACGGCAAGAAGATCGGGGTCATTCCAAATGCCAGTGCCCGTCGTCGTATCCAGCATGCCCTCCGTCAGATCCGAGTCAATAGTTCCTCCTGTCTTTCCCGTTGTGCTCTTGTATTTGTTAGAGTCACGCTGGTTGCGGCGCCAGATGAAGAAGCCAATCACAGCAATCACCACGACACCAGCAACAACAAGTCCCACAATTAGTCCCGTGTTACTGCTGCTGGAATTCGTGGAAGGTTCCGAAAGGCCTGTAACAATTGACCATTACGGTTAACAATGCATACAGCGTAAGGACAAGGATTACCACCCACCTTCAACACAAAACGTAGTTCCTCCGAGTGTTTTTGGTCCGTAACCCTTCTCACATTTCGTATACGCGGCATCCACTTCGAATGCACTCAAACCATTCAAAATACCGTACTGATTGTTCGTGAGCTGGACATTGGACAGGTTGCAACCCTTCATGGACCTGCGGAGTCAGATGCAATGCCTTGCATGAGAAGATGCAAGCATTTTGTTGCACAGAATATGAACTCTTACAATGATTTCAGGCTCGAGATGTTGAAAACTGAGGATGGAATTGAAGTAAGAGGATTTCTCGACAAATCTCTGTGAATGAACAGCGACCAGTTAGCTCGGCTCAAGCGGATCAGGAAGCACAAAATCGCGTCATGCGGACTCACAGCTTCTGCAAATTGCTCATGGTCCATGGAAAATCCTTCAAGTTGTTTTCAGACAAATTTCTGCGCCAGAATCACCGCCGTCAGGTCAGTAGGCCACTCGCGCAGCGATCTTCCTCGCTCCAGCATTCTCGTTACACGTACAGGAGTTGCAGGTTGCTGAGTCCCTTGAGCATCTGGCTGTCGGTTGGCAACGTTGTAATGAAGTTTTTCGATAGATCCAGCCACTTCAAAGCCAAAGTCCCCAATTGAGGCGGAACTTTATCGAGGTTCACGTTGGTCAAGTAACTATTGGATCCAGGAGACGATATTGATCAGTTTTCCGTTGGGTCGAATAAAACAAAACAGCTCAAAAGCAACAACACACAGAGAAATCCACGATGCTGGAATCGTGATATTCGCCAGGTACTCGCGAAGATTAACATGCTGAACAATGCTGTGTTTCGCGAAGTTAGCAGTAAGGTCAGCACGAATTCAGCCAAACCGCGCAGTCAAATACTCACAATTCTTTGATGGTGCTGGTTTGCTTGGACACGAACCCAGGGTCGATAATGATATCTTGCACATGACCCTTGGGCGTACTGGAAGGTCCCGCTGATAATTGACTGCACGACAAAGCTGTCGTCAAGATCACGTTTAGAGCCAATAAAGACAAAGTCCGGGGAGTTACATGGAGGTGACACTATCGCTGAACTTGACATTCTGGATTTGCGTCGCATACACCGTCGTGAGGTCCGCTCTGCCATTGAATTGGGTGATCAAGATCCAGGCCATGCCAGAATCCTTTTTCATTTCGAGGTTGTCCAGACACTGATAGCTCATGGAGCAAGTGGATCCATCTGTAGCGGCAAAGCTATCATCGGTCAAGCACGGACCAGCTGTTTGGGTTGGTGTGCATTGGTTCTTCTGGGTTGGTGAGAACAGGATACAAGTTGACGCGCATTGAGCTGGACAGCCTTGGCTGGTGACGACATTCTGTTTGAGCCATGAGCATTGGTCGGCCGAAGAAACAATGGCCAGAGATGTCAGCAGCGCTGCGGCGACCGGCGCGAGTTTAGTCATGAGCATGCTGAAAGAGGCTGAGTAGCTACTGTCTTGTCGTATCCTTCGATCTCTCTCTCTCTCTCTCTCTCTCTCTCTCTCTCTCTTCGTCGGAGGCCTGTCAATCCCAAAGGAAAAGCAGAAAGGAAAGCTGCACTCGACTGAATGCACTTGATCGTTGGGGTCGCTTTCTTGTAGGCCAAGGAACGAAATGGGCCAGCACCGCACCACCCACACTCGACTCTGGGAAAGTGAGAAAGAGACAGAACGAAGCCTCGAATACTTGATACTGGCGTGCGCCTGATTTTTCGCAAATCTACTGGGAACTGCATCCTGTCAGATTTTATGCGGCGGCCAGTTCAGCAACCTCCTTCTTGGTTCGGTTGCCCCCACACATCAAGCAAAGCGCTTCAAAAGAATTCTCAGGTCAATTTGCTGGATGGAAAAAGTGTGCGATGGTGAGGTGCTACACGGGACGGGACTGTACAGTACAGATGAAAAATTTTGCAAAAAGAGACAAGGCGATCACCGCGCGACCTTCGAACAACAACCCAGAATTGCGCAACCTTCCAGGCACTCCATCAGAATGATGGTTTCTGTACCCGTTAAAACCACCCACCCACTGGATGTATCAGTTAGTTGGGTGAATAAGCCCTGGATTCTTTTTTTCCATTCTCTCTTCTTTTGGGGGCAAAAAGAGACGGTTTCTCGGTCCTTGATGTGACTGTTGCAGCATTGGACTAAACGGAGCCGAAAGGGGTTGATGCTGAGGTCATCAGTTCGTTTCAGCACAAATGAGGGCAGTCACTGGACTGAATCATCCAAGAAAAGAACGCCATGTCAGTTCATATCCAAACCATGGATGCACGCAGATCACATGGTGCCGTTGATGCGAGCCCACCATTTGCGTCCGCAGCCCATCTTATCCAGCTGGGTCTTCAAAACCGAGACGACTCCTCAGTCTCCACTAGTCTCCGCTAGTCTCCACTGGTCACTTGCCATCAACATGGTCAGGAAAGTGCAGTTTAGAACGCAGAAAGTGAGTCCGGTGCACTGACCACATCACCTCTCTGCACCGCTGAACTGTTGCTCCAACGAGGGACAGCCATCCCTCATAACTGTCCTTTCACTTGCTTTTTGTATCGAATGTGTCAAGAAAGGTGGATGAGGAAGAAAAGTGAATGGATTGCGCTTTTTGGTTGCCCAGGGAAAGGGATTGCAAAAGTGTGGGTGGGGGGTACCTACCGTACTGTAAAATGCCAGTACCGTGCCGTACAGTACGGGCCCATTTGCTCAGTGCAGCTTGGTTTGCTTGCTTCGTTGCTGGAGTCGAGTGCAAGACTTGCGCAGATTCCTTTTGGTGCTTTTTGCAGTTGGCAAGTTGGCAGTGTCACTGCACTCAGGGTCAGTCGAGTCGGGTGGGTCAGTTCAGAAGGAAGAAGAAAGCGAAAAGGCCAGTGGAGTGGGCAGCAGAGTGTGTGTCGTCGCGGGTGGAGGAATTGATCTTGGGGCTTGGCAGGTTTCCTTTTTTGTGTGTGGCTTGACTTCCCGCATTCAGCAACTTCATTTGTGCCGAGAGAGAGAGAAAGAGAGAGAAGAGTTCCAAAAAGCAACCAACCAACCCCCATGGGTGTGACCCAACGCGATGAGCATTTCCTTTCGGCCACCGCCAATTCCACCCATCCACGCCAGCATCAGCAGAAACGGAACCCCAAGCCAACGCCCAAGCCCATGCCACCCGTCAAAGCCGAGTCAGAGCCAGTGCGAGTCTCCGCGTCGACCAACACGACCACTTGCGAATGTTCAGCGTGCACTCGTGGTGTCCCACAGCAAGAGCTAGAGACGATGACGCTGCCGCCCAAGTCGTCACGTTGCTCGCGACGCTTTGACGGCAAAGAAGACGAAGACGTCTGCTCCGAGCACGGTCTAGTGGATGTGCAGCAACACCCCAAGCGACTGAAACATCTGCAACGCCATCAGAGCTTTGGCAAAGCCAAAGCCAAAGCACAGCAAATCCGAGCGCGAGTGAATTTTGCCGCTTTGGACGCGACGGCCAACAGTGCGACTTCGGACCCGACGGCCACGAGTGTGGTGCCCAGTCGAAGACGGCACCAGCCCACAGTCATCACCACGTCCCACGACGACCAGAACCGTGTGTCGATCCACGCCATTTGTGAGAACGGCAACAGTTCGGTGCTCAAACACTTGTTGGGGTACTTCGTCGGCCACGACACCACTCGCATAGTCAATACGGTGTGTTCCTGCGGCATGACCCCACTACAGATCTCGTGTCGTGCTAACAACTTTGAGATTGTCAAATTGCTGCTAAAACACCGAGCCGACCCCATGCGCTCCAAGAGAAAACGAACCAGTTGTCTGGCATTTGCGTGTCTCAACCAAAACCTCAAACTTGTGAAATTACTCTTGCAGTACGGCACGTCGGTCGATGAAGAAGCGCTGGTGGCGGCGAGCCGCTGCGGTCATCATGATATTCTGCGATGCCTTGTGGTGCCACCAAAACCGCTGAGGTTTTCTCCGCTGGACAAGGCGCTCAGCTATTTTTTTGTCAACTACCAACCCCATCAGCATCGGGATTCGCTGACCCACCGACATCCGGTGGATCCATCGATCCAAAAACAAAAGGGATTTACGGACGCGAAGACAGAGCTTGATGCTTCAGCCTTTTCCAAAGCAGCAGCTGCCGCGGCTTCCAGCAGCCAAGACCACACAGTGTTCAAGCTGCTGCTGGGATCTGGAACAACCCCACCATCACGTGAGCGAATCGCTGATGCGTTGTTGTATGGCTGTTCACAGAGCAACTTGGAGTTGGTTCAGTGTTTGGTCGAGTATTACGATCTGAAAAGCCTGTCAACCACTCAGAACCCGAGCCTTGGTCACCAAGATACGCCTCTTCATATCGCCGTGTCTCGTTGCAATCAGGAGCTTGTGGAGTTGCTGCTGAACAAGGCGCAACTTGATGTCAACATTCGTGATCGCCGTGGCATCACGCCTTTGTACATTGCATGTGCAAGGGGTTTTGCTGAAATCGCTGCGATTCTGCTTGACGCAGGGGCAAAGGCCTTTGCAATGGGCCCTGGACACGAGACCCCGTTGCATATCGCCGCTCAAGAAAACCATTTGGAATGTGTGGAATTGCTTTTGGACCAGCAGGTGCTCGACATTGAGTGTGTGACCCAGGACCACTGCACTCCGCTGCACTTGGCCAGCCAATGCGGTAACACCCAAATCGTCCAATGCCTTTTGCGACGTGGTGCAAATATACACGCCATGACTGCGTGCCAAGAGACGCCGATGATCAAGGCGAGCCGCATGAGCCACTTCGACACGGTGCGTGCGCTGGTCGCCCATGAACATGACAGTGGCAATGGCCAAGTGGAGAACCTAGACGATGTGTTGTTTGTGGCCCAGTCGCATCGCCACACGACACTTCGCTCGCTCATCGGTAAATGCGCACGCTAAATCTTTGTGGGATTGTTTATACTTTAGTTAGGAGTAGTTTAGTTAGTATGTTTAGGTTAGGCACAGCTGAACGTTAGGACCTATCTAAATCGTTGCACCAGTAAACCAGTCTTGTCGTGAATTGCCCAGAGTTGATGAGCTTGATATCCAGAGATCGCGAGTGCACCAATCAGCGATAAGAACACAAGGATCGGCCAATCACAAAGCGCAATTCACTATTACCCTGCAATAAATTATACTCCGTCCGCATCCCCATCGAGAGCTAACGTCACGGACTGGTTGGCTGGTTGGCTAGCTGGGCTAAAGTCTGGAGAAGAAAGCGTCGTTGCGGAAGCTCTGGGCCAATTCGCTGTTGGTAATGACGAGCTTGAACAGACTCTGCTTGAGCTCTCCGACACCCACGACGCCCTCCGAGCTGAGCACCTCGAGCGCGCCACGGAACTCGCGCATGTTCAACGGCTGGAATACCCCGGCTTTGCGCGTCAACGCCACATACGACTCGTACACTTGCGAAACTGGCAGCACTTGGGCGGGATCACGAAGCGTCGAACCGGACACCGGCATCAACTGGGTGAATGCAAACAGAATCATTTGTAGGTTTCGAGGAAGTGACTTGACGATCTGCGCTCCCTTGGATTCCATCGCTGTCTTGATGCTGCGAAGCATTTCGGTCAACGACACGGGCGTCCACGGCTGGTTGGGACCCAAGCCACTGAGTTTTTGCTGGAGAATGCGACGGCAAATGTCCAAGGCGAGACGGATGTCTCCGTTGGTAGAGGCGACTTTGCGAGCCAAAAAAGTGATGCCATGCGCATTAACCACTTCCTCATAGCGCTTGCCGAGGCGATCGATGAGAATCTTCTCGATGGTCTGGTGGGAATACGGTTGGAACACGATGACTTTTGGTTCACAGTTTTGCGCTTTGAACTGTGGTAAATAGCGTTCCGTCAAATCCACAGAGTTCGCAATGCCTACAAGTAGAAGTTCAAGTCCAACATTTAGAGAACGCTCGATGAATCACTGAAGAAAACCGCTTTTTGATATCTCACCGATAAACACGAAAGCGCCTTTCGACTGCTGCGCGAGTTGGAAGAGACGACAGAACTCTTTTTCCATCGCATGGCCTTTCAGCAAGAAATCCATTTCATCCAGTACCAACACCCTGTTTCCGCCGATACACATCAAAACTCCTGTCAGCACCCTCGAATCCGGAAAGGGGAAGAAGTTGATCGAACTTACGTGCTGGATTTGTCGCTCTTTGACAAAAAGTACTCTTCAAGCACCTCAAGAGCACCACGCGTCTCAACATCGAGTTGCTGTTGTAGCTTAGGCGTCAATAGCGCGTTGGCGAGAGCAGTGCACAGCTTGTTGATGCTGGAGAAACCCATCGCATTGAGTTGAACGAATCGTACTTGCTTGTCGAGACTGTGGAGTTTCGAAAAGCCGGCTTCGATGGCGTTCAGACACGCGCTCTTGCCGCATCCGGGGGCACCGGTCACATACAGATTTCCAGTGCAGTCAATACTCTCGTCTTCTCCAGTAATGGCAGTCTTCAAAAACTCCTCAATTTGATGTTTTTCTTCATCACGGTGGCGGAATTGCGTCGACTGGAAGGCGCACACCAATCGATCAATGCTCTGCTTGGCCAGATCCAGTGCGCTGATTGCGGTCTCTTTGGCACGCTTTGTGTGGGTGAGTTTGCGCTTCTTAGTTGGCTCTTCGTCGCTCACACCTTCGGCGGAAGAAGACAAAGATCCACTGACATCACTTACATCTTCTTTTTCCTCTTCTATTGTTCCTTTGGTGGACAAGCGTTGTTGTTGGTGTTGTTTGCTTTGCTTGATTGCGTCTGGAGAAGGAGTGAAGGAGTCAGCTATCTTACGAGCGATTGGTGGCAGGCCCTGACGCTGTGGGCTTGACGCAATGGCGGTACTCTCAGGAGAGATGGTAATGGCTGACGACGACTTGGGTTGAGGCGCAGTGGCAGGGTTGTCATTCTTGTCGTCAGCGTCAGAGGTCTCGTTGATGTCGGAATCGTCAGTGAGCTTTCGCTTCTTCTGAATCGGAGTTGGGGTCTCAAATTCATTTCTTCGCTTGTCCGCACTGGCGGCTTCTTCCATCACAATATCATTCTCCGAGTCGCTGTTACTGTCGGATGCGCTTTCGGCTTCACGCTCTTTCTGACGCTTTGCAAGCTCTTTCTCTTCTTGATCAGATATCTTCATGTCGAGTTGCTTCTTCACGCTCGTGTTTTTCTTCCGGTTGATCATACTCAGTTTAGCACGAGCGATCTCTGGCGATGGTGATGGGGAGCTCAGTTCCTCCAGAGCAACTTCTTCCTCAATCTGGCGTCGAAGCCCAGTATCCTCCAGATACTCTTCCAACGAAGCTTCACAAGGGAAAAAGGTCTTTCCCACTTCAGCATTGGTCTTGGCGTTGTATTCCGGGCTGAGGTACACGTAACCAAACTGCGCGTGATGAGTGCATTTCCAACCACGAGCTTGTAGCACGTCCAGAATCACACCGAATGGCAAATGCTCCACAACGGCCATACGCTCCGGGCTCTGCAGAGCTTGCTCTTCCACTTGCGGCTTCGCTTTGGTCACAATTTCAGCTTGTGGTTGTGTCGACCCACGGGTTCTGCGGACACCACTACCTGGAGTATCGTCAGTATTGGACGGTTTGGTCGCTCTGGCGGATCTGCCAGCTAGTCTGTCACTGTTCTTGGTGGATGTGACAGTTGTGCTGGGAAGATTTTTCTTAACAATCGGTTTGGAAACGGTAACAGGGCTTTCGTTGTTGTCGTCTTCATTTTCGTTGTCGTTGTCAGAAACCTCCGGACCACTGGAGGTTGAGCTACAAGTATCCTCCTCACTCTTGGTGATAGTGTATTTCTTGGGAGTCACCCTGGCTTGGTGTCGGCGAATGGAAGCATCCAACTTCTCCTCAAGTATGGCTTCATGTTCAGCCACAAGCTCTTTTTCAATCTCGTAGTAGAGTTTCGTCATCTTGATATGCTTTACGAGCGCGTCGTATCCCTTGAAACAGTTCACTCCATCCACAAAAGTCTTTGGCTTCTTCGTGTCGACTCCAGGTGCGAGGTACCAATACGAGTCAAACAGACTATTCCGCCAAATCCAATTCCATCCGCGTTCCTTCAGTTCTTTCTCCAGGATGCCACGTTTCATCACGAAAACCGGCTTGGCAATCTCGCTCTCCTCCGCCACCTTGAGACTTTTCTGGATCTCTTTCTTGATAACATTTACCTTCGGTCTGGGTGTGTGCTTGGGTTTGTCATGGGTTGAAGGAGTTCTTTTCAGGCCGGCTTTGGGCTTCAACGCGGTTTGGTTTGGTGTCTTGGCAAGAGTTCTCTTATTGGTGGCCATCTTCTTCGCAGAGCGAGTCACTCTCTCTTGACTGATTTCACTATGATCTTTTCTGGTGTCTTCGTCTTGCGAGTCGTTGAACTCGAAGACATCTACGGAACGGCGATGGGTCTTCTTGACTGGCTGCGGTTTCTTGGGATTCGACTTGACCTCCTCCTTCCTCAACGTCTGCACCGTCTTCCTCGTCTCAGCGGTAGCGCTTTCTTGCTTGACGTCGATCTCGTGCTTTGGCTGCAATTCTTCTGGCAGAGTGGACTCAAGGAACTTGCGCAATACGTTCAGTTTCGAGTTGAAGATCGTCACATTGGGCAAGAACTTGTCAAAGGAGATCCCGGGCATGCAATACCATTCTTCCTTTGGATGGATCATGACAGACCAGCCAGCTTTCTTTAGCAATGGCCACACCGAAGCCCAAATGCTGGTTAATTGCTTGCCGTCTGTGTCTTTTTCGTCCAGGGGCTGCTCGTTGAGCCACTTGCGAACAGCTTTTTCCTTGGAATCAAACATCCGCACATTGGGGATGCACTCAAAAAAGCTCGTGTTGGGCATTTTGTAAAACGTCTCGCCACTCATCCAAATCATTTCTTCCCATCCTTGTTGTTTCAGAATCGGCCAAAAGTTCTCAAAGATTTGGTCGATATTGGATTCTTGTCCCTTGGATGCTTGACAAGTCTTGGTGTGCTGTTGTTCGGATTGTTGTTTCTGTTGTTTGTCTTTTGGTTCTTGAGCTTTTCTCTGTGCAGGCTCTTCCACTTCTATCTCCTCTTCATGGATCGACTCAACATCTTGGGACAAGCAGGTCAGTTCATCGCGTGGATCCACTTCGACGTCGGCTTCATTTGTAGAGGAATCGTCTCCAGCCGACAGCTCAATGACTGTTTCCGACGCAGCAAGTTTTCTATCCAACGCGCTCGTGAAGAGTCGAATGATCTATGTGCATTCACCCGCATGGCAATTCCTTTATCAGCGCTCAGTCTCACTTCCCGTTCTCATTTCAAGCAACACGCACCTCTTCATCACACGAAGCATCAAACACGGCCTGGGCCTGGTTCATCGCGCGCTTGAGTGTTGGATTGCGCATGGCATTTGGATACACTTCTTCCAGGCCAAAGTCTCGACAGAGCTGTTCAAAGTCGGCTACTTGGGGCCACGCCACTAGTTCCACGCAGTCTTTGGGCACAATGCGAAACAACTCATTGGGTGGGAACTCAAGTCCACACGTGCCAATGACTTGGTTGGTATGTTTGCTACTGCTACTGCGCATCAACAGCGCCGAATGCTGTGGGTGCACGCCAAAGAAATAGATCAACCGGTCTTCGCGTTCTAGAGCAGGTTTGATTTGGCGCAACAGCTGCACATCATGGCGATGGCTGGTGGCGTCCGAGTAACGCTCGTATACACACACGGGCCAGAAGTATCTGGCTTCTTTCCATCGCGCCCAGCTGATCTGAAAGCGACAACTCTTGCCCATTCGCCTTGGCCTTCCCTTCAGTCAATTTGCCGATTGAGTAGCAACCTCCCCCCCCGCTCTGCTCTGCTCCAAAGGAAATCGCGGGAAAACCACTGGGTTTACTGTGGGGGCTTTTTCGCGCGCTTCCACGGCAATTTGAAAAAAAATGGTTTTGACCAATCACAAGACCGTATGTGTTGCTTTTTAGCCAATCGATGGAGGCGATGACCGAGACAACCCTGTTGGTCAAAATCATTTGGATCGTTTTTGCATAGCCAGGTGCTTGGTGGGTCCCGAGGAGGTAGAACCAAGACCCGACCCACCCACCCATTTGAGGATCGCAACCCACCCGACCCGTTGCAAGATTTGGAGGGAAAGCCCCCCCCCCCCAAAAAGCGCGCCAACCAAAGTGGCTGATTCTGCCACAAAGAGAGCGAGATGGAGCCAACCGAGTCGACTGCTTCTTCTTCTTCTTCTTCTTCTTCTTCTTCTTCTCCTCCTCCTCCTCCTACTACTACTACTACAGCACCAACAGCAATTGATAATGTCAAGCGAGAAGCCACGGCGTCAGCAATCTCTGCACCCAAGTCTGTGACCCCACCAATACCAACTGTGCCCACGACTACCACAACCGAAGCAGCTCCTTCTTCCTCGTCGGAGGCTCCACGTCAAGTCCAACCCCAAGCAAACCCAGCGTTGGGCATCGCTTTCCAACCGTCGACCACGTCTAAATGCCAAGTGGTGCGTGGCCAAGCCATCGCGGACCAATTCGTCAAGACCTTTGATCTGGTGTGGAAGCACATGCTGGCCCACGGTTGGCAGATTGCTGCCACCATCGACACTGCCTCTGCGAGCCACGGGCATCCACTCGAAAAGCTACTGTGCATCATGCCCGACACTGCATTTGACGCGTTTGTTCCCAACGTGACGCTCTTTGACTGCCAGGAAAAAGCCTGCTGGAAATGGCTCCAAGTGGCGTTGGCCGAGGAGCAACCCAAGACCAACACCGACTTTGATCCACTCTACGACGCGCTTTGGACAATTCTCGAGCAAGAATTCAAGTGGTTCACAATGCAATGTGGCCCCGAGACGTGGTTTGTCAAGGCCAACACCATCTTTTCCAGTTTTAGACCCAATGAAACCATCTTCCAGTTCAAACACCAAGCGATCCGCAAGTTTCTTGAAAGCGAATTGCTCGAGGTTCGACTCAGCGATAGCCAAACACTGCACTTTTTCAAGGTGCCAGAAACGCCCGTCAAGGCCCCACCAAAGCCCAACCAGGTGGAATTGACCCAGAGGACCAAGAAGACCAAGAAGCCAGTCCCGCAAAGCTTGTCACCTCACCAACAACGCGCTCAAGAAAGCCAGGACAACACCATCCTGCATGCAGATCCAATCATCGATCTCTCTTCTCCGGCGGCCAAAGCCCCGGCCAAACGCACGATCAAAAATTCCACCAAGAAAGCAGCTACTACTTCGGCACGCAAAACTCCTCAAAAGCGCACCAAAGTGCAGCAAAAGAAGAAACTTAACTTCTCGGAGACCCCTTCGCCACGTTTGTCGCGAGCGGCGTCTGCCAAGCCATCACCAACTTCTTGTACCGACACACTGGTGCTTCCACAATTCAAATGTACCTTTGGCAAAGTCTACCAGTGCTTGCAGCGACTGGGTTGGTATCACCGCCCCGGACGATTTGAGTACGACTACTTCCGTCCAGATTACAAGCCCGAGAACGCCGTATTGAATGAGAATTACTTTCTCAGCGCAGCAGAGTTGGAGGAATATTTGCAGGGATGCGGTCTCTGGTCTGAGATCGAGCAGGAACTACGCCGAGAGCATGAACTGTATTGCCAGGACCTGATAGAAGAAGATGCTCGCAAGAAGCGGATCAACCTCAAGAAGCGAGAAAACGCTGCTTCGCCAGCAGTAAACGTGTCAATGGGTGGTGACAAGGAGAATGTTGCAATCGATGCCTCCAACTCCAAGCATGCGGTCTCCTCATCCGCCGGGCCAAAGAAGCCCAAGGCTGGCGGAAAGCGCAAGAAACCATCCCAACCAAAGCAGCACATTCTCCAAGAGCTTCGCAACGCCAAGTTCTCGGATTCAGTAGATGGCGGTTTCTCGTTTACACCATCACAACTCGTCAGCGACGCACAGGACGATTTCAAGGTGTCCATGGGCAAAGTGATTGGCAAGTTGGTGCTTCGTGGCTGGACATACAAGCCTGGCAAATTCGAATACGACTACTTCAAGCCCAACTTTGACGAAGCCACTGGCGTGTTGAACGAGGACTATTTCCAGAGCGAAGCGGATCTCGAGACGTATTTGCGCACGACCAAACTGTGGAACGAGATTGAAGACGAGCTACTGCAAGAGTTTATTGACCAGAAGTTGCAGCAACAACAACAGCAAAAGCACAAGCGCATGCGAGTCGAACCCCCCACGCAGTTTAAACAGACCACCGAGACGACGATCGAGAAGGAGAACACATCCGCTGACAACCACACATCGGTAGTGCCAGGGTCAACAATGCGCGTGGAAGAACACCATGACACAAGAATGGCCTCAATTGACCAAGAAACGGAGGCTGTTGAGCCAATGCAGCGAGTTCATGAGGAAGAACCAGCCGTTACAACAACACCAGACACCCCCGAAACCCAAGAGGCCGAGTCTTTGGATGCCAACGTGGAGGAACCCCAGGACGAACTCTCGCCACCGGTAGCCATGAATGCTCATGCCTTGGCTCACATCATGCAGTGAGGTGACGTGGTCCCATCAATGCTGTTAGATATCTGGTTTGGAATGCCTGATAATTGTTTCAAAAACGTGCATGTTTATTTCTATTTCTAAAGGATTGACACCACCATCGCCATCGCCAGCACCCCAACACCCAATGGAGTTGATCATGCAGATGCAGGAAGACATTCATCGTCTGAAGAAGATGATGGATTCTGTCTTTGAGAAAATGTGCGTGTTTGGATAGAAATAGAAACACCTCTATCCTTCTCTTCTCTTGTGCTGACTGGATTGGACTGGATTGGATTGGATTGGATTGGATTGGATTGGATTGGATTGGATTGGATTGGATTGGATGGTCGACCAATGCTGGTGATGCCAGGGATTCCCATTCGATGGAGCGTCCGTATGAAATCGCCGACGCATATGGTGAGACGAAAGAAAGCAGAGAAGAGTGGATGGCAATGGAAGTGACTGGGTATTTGTATGATTGTTGGTTGCTATAGCGGACAAGGATCGAATCCTCGAGATGCTGAATCGCTTGAGTTCTCGGGTACCTGTTTGTCGCGGGTTGCCAGGGTTGCCCCGCTCATTTGTACGAATCGGATCCACTGACTTGTTCCTCTCGCTCTGACTACAGTTGGCGGACGCAGATCTGTCCAATCTGACTGCCACACCGACCAAAGATGCCACTCCAGAAGAGATTGAGGTGACGGTTGGCTGGGTTCGAGTGGGCGGATGGGTGGGTGGTTTGACTCAGTTGTTACTACATGGTCGTGCAGGCGCTCAAGAAGAGCATCAATCAATTAGAAACAGAGCGACAGAGTTTGTATCGACGAGCAGGTGCTTCGGTCAAAGGCATTCTTTAAGAGAAGCGTTGCAGTCATTTTGTCTATGGCGGACCAACTGCCGTCAATTTGTTCAAGATGAACTGTACTGTGTGGCCAAATTCAAAGAGCCAACGCTTCAAGACGAGTCGTTGACATACACAAGACACACCCTCATAGTGGTAGTTTATCTCGAATCCACTTGACTGGCCCGCTGACCCGGTATCACTGATAGTGGATGGCTGCTGCCATGACAAGGAGGAGTGCGTGGCAAAAATGAGCAGTTTTACTGATGTCATCAATCTGGTGCTTCTCAAATCCATCGTCAAAGACGTCAATGGCGTTTCTGCAGACCCTGGTACGAATACACAGGAAAGATGCTATCTCAAGGTCTTGATGCTATCTCAAGGTCTTGGGCCATGCCAAAGGCATGCAATGCTCTTCGGTCTCATCGGGCGTAAGGAACTTGTGGAATGTCGTATTCATCAGCTATTTCCGTGTGACCGATGTGATGGAGTTCTCCACGCTACCATCAATCCCCGAATGATCCCGTTGGTTTGCACCATTCAGCTTTTGCTCTATCGGATGAAACACCTTTGAGCGATGATCATCGCATGCAAAACGTGCACTGAAGAGACAACGAATATGCTGAAATATGGGGCTTTTCTATCACACATCAACGTCAACGGCTTGTTCACTCATGACTTAAGACACATGCACACACTTCTCTGCTTGGTTGCTATCGCACCGATCACACGGGAGGATCCCACTCCATCTCGCATCCCAATCCCACGCGAACTAGGAACCGCCTGCTCAGGATTTCATTGCAAGCACGGCTTCTTTGACTTTTTTGTCGCCATATTCACAGTCGGGTGCGTTCTGGGCCATGCAATCGGTCATGGCCTGGCATTTCTGACCTTTCATGGTCGCCGCGGCAGTTTGAGCGTTGGCTCCGGCGGTGGCGGTTTTGAGCTTGCTCATGCACTCCATCAGTTGGTTGGCACACGGGGTCCAGGCACGCCCGAGTGTCGGGTTATCACAGGGCACAGCCCGTGTAGTTGTTGTTGCAAGACATGCGACCACTATCCCTGTCCAAACACTGGTTGGTCGCATCGTTGCTTGGGTGTTTGGCCCAATTCTTGAAATGAGCTCAAGTGATGCAACCTGTTTTGGATTGGGCGAATTGGGTTGTTGCCAGTTGTTGGCATCCACAGAGCCACAACAACTCTTCTACATGACACCCACAAGGCAAAACCCATGCCATGCCAGCTGCCAATCTGTCTCTCCAAACGCCTTGATATGCATTTCACAGACAGCAGTCGAGGCACCCTATAGCGTTGATTCCACCAGTTTGCTATTCAAGTCACTGTCGTCTAGTGGTTAGGACGCAAGCTTAACACGCTTGAGATCGAGGGTTCGATCCCCTCCAGTGATAGATTTTTTTCCTCCAGTTTGTTCTTGATGGTTGTATTCAAGATCAAGCGATGGTGAGATCGTCGTTGAAGTAGAGATGAATGACAGGCTTAAAGCTCAGTTCATCGAGATCCATTTGGTCCATGACAGAGGATTCGTCTGCGATGCCGTTTTGCGCCAGTGTTTTGTGCATGTTGAGCGGCACAAACTCGTCATGGTCCAGACACTTCCAGGTATAACTGGCCGCATGGGAATTGTACTTGAGATACCGCGTCTGGATTTCTTCAATGGTTTCTTCGCAGCACACTTCCAGGGCGTCGCGTTGCTGGGTCAACACGTTGACGATCTCCAGCACGCGGGTCTTTTCGGTGAGCCGTCCAACGATGTACCGAGGGTCTTTCCACCATGGAATTGGCACCTGGGCATCCCAGTCACTGGATGGTTCAAGTGGCGGCACATGTAGAAAGCGGCCATGGGGGAGAAACGGAAGCACAATGTTGCGCTCGGGGTCCACGTGTTTCTTGAGCTGAGCAAGCAGCCATGTTTAGGTTGGTCAAGAAGCTTGAAGGCTCCTCCTCGGAGGTGAATAGAAGTGAGGGGGGAGGCGAGGGGCTTACATCTTGAGTGATGGGGTCGAACCAGTGGGAAATGTCTTCACCTGCGTGTGTGATGATCGGTTGAGCAAGGATGCCTGGCGTGAAGCGCTTTAGGTCACATACACCCTCTCCAGGTCACTTGGACGACGCACTTCCATACCTCGATTGGCGCGAATCAGGTCGCTGAGGTTCAAAACGCGATGAAAAAGCGATACCCAACAGTCCTATGAAATGTCCACACCTGTGAGAGCAGTCATTTGGCACCATGGGTTCATCATTACACTCAAAGCCACCTCTGGTAGATTGTGCATGGCCACTTCACGTGGTGTAAAGTACTTTGGACGCTTGTCCTCGTTGCCATATTCGTCAGCACGTTCTTGGGGCGGCATATTTCGCGACGTCAAGAGGGCCCACAAGAAGCAGATGGTGACTTGGGCAACGATCTGCTTCTTTAATTAGCGCACGCGAGGAGACGCTTTCACAGGTGCTGGGCGAGTCCGTCCAACGTCCCTGCCGCTCAACCCCCTCAACCCCCTCAACCCCCCCCCCCCCCGGCGCCGCCAAAGTCACGAAGAAACAAGAAGACCAACTGACCGTGAAGCAATGCAAAACGAGGACCAAAGCAAGTGCGTGCATTGTCAGGACAATTACCATCCATGCAAAAGATCGAGAAGAAACACCAGGCATCAGGTCTTCTTGGTTTCACTTTGCTTTGTATACGCGTTTCTTGTCGGCTTCTTCCAGTTTCTTGGCTTCACGTTGTTTCGCTCGGATTTTGGCGTAATCAATGGGTGGAGGCTCACGAACACGCACGTCAAAGAGCAAAATGTAAGTCGACAACAAGGTACTGACGAGCTGATCATTACAGATCACCAAACCAGTCAGCACTCACAGACTCTTTCATACACCCAAGCCATTTACACTTGTCACGCACCTGACACGCGCCAAAGCTCAACGCCAGGATACCCGTCGACAAGAAGTTCACTTTGGCGTTATCGATCAACGCTTCTCGGCACCACGGTACGTCGGCTTTGGGACACGGAACGACGTCGTTGTGGGTGGCCACACAGACTTCACGCGAAGTCGAGCAATAACTCCCGGTGACGTTGTTGGCATGTTGAATGTATCCCAAGATATCATCGTCGTACCTGGAGCTGTTCGAGAGCATCGTGTCATCGTAGCCACAGCAATGCAAGTCCTCTTGAATGTCGCGCCATCGCTGTGGTTCAGTCTCGAGCATGGACTCGATCTTTTCAAGACACGCTGACTCCATGAGCACCACGGCACTTTCCCCAAAATCCTTGTTGTACGCTTGGCGGGAGACGTCCATCATGATCAACGCCATCACGGCCGCAAAGATCAAGACGATGGTGCCCACAAAGCTCCAGATGATGTACTACCCGTGTGCAACAAAAACACCCAAATCAGTCAATACTAAAAAGACACAGGTCCTAGCAAAGAAAGCTCACAAAGCCAAGCGCGTAGTTGCGTCGTTTATCTGTAACACAATGGCGTTGCTGTGCGAGTCCATACAAACCGATCGACGATACAACGACCATACCAATGCCAGTATAGCCTGCAAAGGCGTACGCAAGCGCAGGCACGACCCAGGTGTCAACTTCGTAGTACAGAAAGAACATGGCCATCGCCACGATGCTGATACCCACGAGTATCAACAACACTTTCCACGCATAGAGAAATGTTTTGATGGGCACCACACAGACGCTGGTGGGGGCATGGAAAGAGTTACGTTTGCGAAGTCCTTTGGCTTGCGATGGCTCTTCTGGCTGCGACAGCGATGGTAGAGACTCTGGCACCGTCACAGCGACGTTCAGCGCTGGAGCGGAAGGTGCTGGATCCGTGGTAGGCACTGTCGGCTTTTGTTTTGAGGCAATCTCGATGGTCACTTCCATGGGATCAACAGCCCCATCTGGAGCTGTTGGTGCTGCTGAAGACATCGTGGCGGTTCGTGAGCGACCACCAACGCACTGAAGAGCCCACGCTCACGGCCCTTTGCGTCGTCAAGACGCCACGGCGAAAATGAAACTCCATTGAACCGAGTGAACCGGGCTCCCGCTGGTAACTCACCACGAGCTTGAGTATTAATAGCCATTGCGGGGATTGGATTTGAGGAGCATCAAAGACCATCGGGTGTGGTAAGCACGACTGTGTGATATGCACCTGACGAGCAGCACAATGATCAGCAACGCAACTCAATCCATGAGCCCACCCAATCCAAGTTGCAACTAACTCACCGCAAGACACGTTGGCGATTGGACACATCTGGAGTGCAGGAATCTGTCGAGGCTCAGCCAAAGCACGAGTGAGTGGCGCACCAAGGCCGGCAGCAGTCGAACCCCAAGTGTACAGCTGTTAGGTTCAATCAAGAAAGCCCATGAGAATCAGGTTGTAAGAAAGTCAGCGCGATCTTGTTGCCTCCACCTGTCCATCTCGAGTAACAACTGCCGAAGTGTACATCCCACAAACGACTTTTTTGGCCCGCTCGTGCTCCATCAGCACGGTAAGCTGTCGCGGTGTGGACTCCCGCATCTCCTTGGATGATCCAAACGAGAACTCAGCCGTCAATTGACCAGCGGCAGTGTCACCACATCCGTAAATATCTCCTTTGCTGGTGCACATCAACGTGTGGTAACCTCCACAAGCGATTGAGATCGGATAGTCATCCTCCCAAACAGCAGGCACTTTTGTGGGAACGAGATGGTTCTCCATCGATCCCTGGCCCAATGCGCCGGATGAACCAAAGCCCCAGGTGAACACCTCACCATACTCACTGAGCGCACAGGAGTGACATTCTCCGCCATCCAAAGCAATGATTCGGCCTTCCGCAGGTATGGTGATGGCAGCGGGATATTCCACGTCGTCTTCTTTGCCATTTCCAAGCCGTCCACCAAAGCCAGCGCCACATGTGTACACTTGATTGGAGCGATCCAGGATCAATGTGTGCTCGCGCCCACAGGCAACCAGTGCGACAGGTGGGATTGACATCACCCGAGTTGGGATCAGCACACTTCCAATCTCGCCCGTTCCAATGCGACCAGCCTCTGCCCAGCCACATCCATAGAGATCACCGCTCATTGTGACGATCATAGTGTGCTCTCGACCGCAGGCGACTCCACGAACGCACTTGTCGGTGAAGAAACTCACTTGAGCCGGCTTTTCCAGTGATGTCTCTTTGCCGTGACCAAGGCGACCACATTCGCCATATCCAAATGTGTACAGATTTCCACGAGGACTCTCAGTTACGATCGCGGTGTGGCGATACCCGCAAGCGACTTGTTTGACCGTAAAGAGTGCGTTTGGCATTAACGAAATCCACACTGGTGCGGGTTCCTGGTTCAATCCCTTGAGGTCTGCGCGCGAAGCTGTCATCCCGCCAGCTTCTTCATCAAGAGATAAACCCGTGCTTTTGCCCCACATGAGAGCTGATCCCCGCAATGCCCAGTGCACAGGCAAAAGTGTTTGGTAGTTTTCAAAGAAGCTCATTTGAGGCTGAAAAAACGCGATCGGAAGCTTCCACGAAAAACAAACAGATGAAACAAAGTAGTGCTTGAGTGCTTCGACTAGCTTTCGAGCTGTGTCAGTGTATTCGGTCGAGTCCTCTTCGGCAGGTTCGTCCTCGTCCTCGCCTTCCTCGTCGATTCCATTGCCATTCCCAATGTCGATATCCCCACAGTCATCTTCGTCGTCTTGGATCTCGGATTCCTCTTGTATGGAAAAGTCGAGATCCCCGACAGAGATCTTTCGCCGTGCACTGAGATGGTCCAATGTCACAAGTAGTCGGGGATCAGACGCAACAAGAGCGGCCTCATACGCTGGACTGCCGATTGCCAGTGATTTGGCCCGTGTCTGAAGGCTGGCGGGACGACGTTTCATACGTGGCATGATCTGAACTGGCTGCTTCTTCTGGTTGATGGAAATGTTTTCGTAGAGTTTGAGAACCTGCTTTTTCAGGCGAATCTCGCGGTTTTGCGGCTGCTGGTTCTGTTCTTTTTCCTCCAACTCGTCATAATCAAACAAGCTCATTAGCAGCCCATACAGCGGATGCGACGAAATCGCCCCCATGAAGTGCGCCGGGTTGGCATTCCGATAGAAAAACACTAGCCAGTACATCATTTGCTGGGCTGCACGCTGCATTTGATCGAAATCAACGTCCATACGGTCAATGTGTCGGCCTTCACCAACGCCTCGAGGCAGTAAATGACCATAATACACCAGGAATTCGACCACAAACAACGCAAAACGGAATTCCACCGGGATTGGAAAGTCACTTCCAAGCGAAGAAGCCTCGTCGTCAAGGAATTCCTGAACATGAGTCAGGCATTTCCTTGCTTTGTCCATATCATACGCATCCACCGCGTTGACCAGTTTCATCATGCGGCCTCGGAGTACATGGTAGTTGTCAAACTCTCGAATGAACTGGGGCAATAGCAGAGGCTTGTCCGTCGAGATGTTCTTTTGAAAGCGTGCCATCAACGACTTGAAGAACTGCTTTTGGCTGTGTAACTCGTTGGCTTTGTCAATGACGCCACCGCGATGTTCAAACATCCGTCGAAGTCTACCAAATAACTCACGAAAGAAAAACAAATAGCTTTCAACCATGGGACGAAACATCCGCACAGACGCTGATCCGTGCAAAAATGTCAGCTGATTCACGATCGATTCCGATTGCTGAGCATCAAACGAGAACTCTTTCTCCGTTTTTGAAGACGGCAGAAAACTCTTGGTGAAATACGCGTTGAATTGCGACAAAAGCGCACGCTCCAGCACCGATCGATTGTTTCGAAGCATTTGTTGGAGGATTCGAATAGTCCCGAGCTGGTCCAAGTGCACATGGGACGACGATTCAACGCAGAAGTTGATCCATAGCGTCTGGCAAATGCTAAACGGTCCAAGCAGAAACCAAATCTCGGCATCTACCGTCCAGAACTGGTCGGCAAAGCACTCGGAGTTCATGCAGCGTCTGGTGGACTTTACCGTGTTGCCGCAATGTTCCGAACCGATGCCGTGCAACAGCGAATCCATCCACTTTGTGGCGAGTTGGCTTTTGTCCAGTTGGTGTTGTGGGGCCATTTGGGACTGACACTGGAGATGGAAGCGGAAGAGATACTTGGCGATGCGAGCAATGATTTCTGCTGCAACAATGGCTCGAACGCCCGGAGTCTCGTTTTCGTTTAAGAGCGCAAACACGAGAGGCAAAAGACACACGTTGATGCCGTTTTGGCGAAGCAACTGGCGCAAGTGGAGACCGTTCATCACATACAAGTCGCGCTCGACCAGTCCAACACCATCGATGGCATTGTTACCGACCGTCACACCGGCATAAGTATTGCGTTTGCTTGGCGGGGTGAACAGTCCGTTGGCTTTCGAGGACTTGGCCTTATTCACTGTCGTCAGGGACTTTCGAATCACTCGTGCGTCACCCAAAGCGAACAATCTCGACGCAAAGTGGCCCACATGGCGAACTAGCAACTGTTTGAGCAAATCTTCGTTCTCAGTGATCACTCCATAGCCTGCCATGGGAACATTTCCGTTGCCTGCAGTGTGTTCCATGTTGCGGCGCGCAATGCGACCCAACACTCCAGTCATGGTCGGTAGAGAGTTCTTCTTGAGTGTGGATAGTCGGTTCGCAAGCTCAAACACGTCGGAGTCGTTCTGCAACAAAAAGTTCTCCAGCAAAGCCAGGCGAAAGCGTCTCTTGGACCCCTCACAGACCCTAACGATCACTTGCCCTGCGACAGGCGCCGCGGCGTGCAGGAAATTGGTCGCCATCAAATTGACATCATCGAGCCGCTCAAGCTGATGCACTTCGGGCAAAAAGCCGTACTCCAGCTCCAAACCCTCGAGTTTTTGCCACTGAAAACGTTGCTCATACAGCTGCGCTTCTTTGGGCTCCAGCACGCGGAGTTCTAGACGTTCGTTCATGGGCGAAGTGGCCAGCAAGATGCCACCGATTTGATCGTTGTGGAAAGAGTTGAGAAACACATCGTGAAAGTCACTTCGCACAGCAAAGACCTCAAGTTCCTGTGCGCGAAACATCTTCCTGACAAAGATCTCAGGTAAAGTGCGAAAAGGCATCCAGTTGTTCCAGACTGACGGCTGCCGCAACTCGACCTGCAAACGGTAGGCTTCGCGATCGCTCAGCTTGACCAAATCGTTCTCTTTGGCATCTATTTCAGCACTGACGATCACAAGAACGTCGTGGATTGTGAACGCTGCCACCAGTGGGAGGCTCAGACGATAGGCCACACTGTCCAGTCGTGGCGGAGGTCGAAACAGCGTCGTGTCCCTGTTAAAGACCTGCGTGACGGTCAAGCTGACTCTGGCCGCTTTGGAAGGGTCATCAGAGCTTGTCTTCTTTTGGTCCCATGGTGCCAGCAAATAATACTCCAGTACTTTGCGAAAGCGCGTGTACACATCGATTTGCTTGCGGAGTCGCTTTTTGCCCTGCCAGCCCCGGTTGGCGATCTGAATGCGAAGACGATGGGAAAAGACCTCGTCGACGTCGTCACTGGCTAGTTCATTGACTCGGTTGGTGTCTGCCTTGTAGTCTCCAGTTGTTTGCTTGTTGAACAAGAGGATTTCTGCGACTGTTTCGGCAAAGAAATGGAATTGAAGCCAAGTCTGAAGGCCGTTCAAGTCATCCGATCAGTACAGATTGCACCAATGAGTAGCACTGGCCACAAGCAGAACAACCGAATCTAACGTACCGAGTAGAGTCTCTTCATGCGCCTTCGACTCGTGTTGAAATGCTCTTCGGGGCTCTTGAGCGCGTTGATACAGAACCGCCACTCCTTGTTCCAGTCGCGGATGGTGTCGCTGCTGCAGCAATTGGCCATCAAAAAGTCGTACCGCTGGTTCACGGGCAACGCCATCAACTGCTTCATGTGGTGCTTCCATTCGCGTCTTCCATTGGCGTTTTCATCGGCGACTTCGAGAATGTTTTCGAGCCAAATGTTGGCATCTTTCTCATTGGTAAACCCCAATACAAAATGGTCATGGAGCCCTTGAAGCGTGAAGCAATAGTAGCCGTTGACGTGTTCCACACGGTGGGAAATGTCCATCTTTGTGGCAGAAAGCAACAGACTTGTCGTTAGTTCGTTTGTGCAAGTCCAACAACGCCCCCGCTCCCCCTCCCCCCCCAAAGAAACGAGAGCAATCCGAAATGCCTCACCAGCACCAGGTCCAATTCCTTGACTTTGGCGCTGGCCACGGATCCCAAGACAAAGTGCGCGTAAGTGTCCGCTGCCAACCATTGGGATCAAGTAGGCACATGTGTTTGTCCAATACCTGTCTTCTTTCTTGCGATACTGAAAGATGCCATCGCGCGAGATGCTGACATATCTGGTGCAACCCCCCGCCGCCGCCGCCCCCAGCAACACGCCGCGACATACATTCTGTTAGTCCCAGCTTTCTACCGAAAGGAAACCCTGTTGGCAAGAGAGAACCCAATACTCTACAAGACCCACCTGGAGCGCCAACTGCGCAACATGCCATGATTGCGCTTCCACACATGGCCACAGAGAAACCCGTCCTTGTCGGTCGTCGGCGTCGTCACGAGCGACCCGGCGCTCAGACTGCGTGCACTCATATCAGTTGCTGTGGGTGTTTGTATCAGCAGCCTTTTGGGTGCGGACTGACAACCGCACAGGCCCAAGTTGCGGCGTTGTAGCCACTTACCTTCGTGCAACATCCAGTCCCATGCACAACTGGTACACTGTACCGTTTTCGCATGGAACTGTTCAGTTTGCTCGATTGTGTAGCAAGTCAAACAATGGAAATCGTGCAGGAAGTGGATTCGGCCCGGGTCTGCGACGTGTTGTTGGGGAAATTGGATGAACTGATGGAGTTTCTGACGTTTGGTGCAGTGCCAGTCAAGAAATTCCACGGCATTGTGAGTCGGGTTTGGTTCTTGCCCTTGATTGTGGCTTCTTTTGGCTGCCGGCGGAGCCCAAACTGATTACTCCATGATGGTCATGTCTACAGGTCACCTTCTTCTTTAGCAATTCCAATGGCAAGACCCAAGACGAAGAGATTGTCTGCATTCGCACCATCAACATGCAACATGGTGCGACTTTCTTCTTGTGCTTTCATCTTGCGTCCATTGGTGCTCCTTCCATGGATGATGGGGATGAAACGGAAACGATCTGAGCCGATCTGATCCTTTTTGTGCTGGCTGAACTGTTGATTGTAGCCATTGACATCTTTCCGTTTGCTGTCAACGCCGAAAGAGTTCTCCCCAACAGCAGCGATTACGTTCCGGTGCATGTGAACCTCGCAGACTTTCTCTATATGTACTCGGGCGAAGCCAGCGCCGCCGAGATCGCCGGCATGTGCATGTCGGGCCGTGTGCGCGTGCCCTGGAGCCAATACAGCAAATTGCGCGCCTTTGCCGACTCGTTTGACTTTTCGACCGAGAAATGGGACGAGTTTTACGCGTTGAAGAAACAACAAGGCGTGGAAATCCCACCAGTGTTCAAGTGTGCCAAAGCGTGCTGTAATAGCGCCGAGGCCATCGATTCCAACTGGCTGTTGGTGTCCGAAGCAACGCTTTCACCGGCGTTGATTTATGACGACGAGTGGCAAGTTGTGAACGACTGCAGGTGCCATCTGGTGCCGAAAGAGACCCGCGAGCAAATGGACCAGTTGTTTGGCCGCCAACAAGTAGACTCCTGGCTGACCACTTTGTACGACCAGCTCACCAACAAAGATCGCGCTGTGCCGCGAAACGTCAACAAGACAGTCAACGGCATTCGCGAATTCGCCGGGAAATTGATTCAAGTGTTTGATGAATAAACGCGCGTGTATTTCTTTTTTGTCGATCGTTGCATGGGGTTTTCTTTTGTCCCACACTATCATCGACGAGTCCTGTCTGGACCCAAGGGAGGTGATCTGTGTCTTTGACCTGACTTGAAGTCTGTTTCATTTGACACAAGCAACTATTGTTGGTTGGCTCTTTCATGTCTTTGACGAATGGGCCATCACCACGCACCCAATGTGTTTGCATTGCGTTAGCATTCCACGAGACCGAAATGACCAGAAAGTGAAAGGGAGAAAGAGCGAGAGAGAATACCAAGCAGACTGCTGGAGAAAACGAATCATTCCAAGCATTTCAACTACATTTTGTTTCCATTTGCTGTGTGTAGAGTTTCAATTTTTGACACAAACTCACGAAGCCAAAGAACTAAGTTACGGGGGGGAACCACCTTCTTCTTCTTGAGACGGCGAGACCAGACAGCAAACTATCATGACGGGACATGACACGACCAAGCGCGGCACAGCACACGCAAAGGTTGTCGCCATGATTGTACCCATGGCCATCAAGTCAACTCATGTCTTGTTCATTGCTGGCTCGCTTCTTCTTCTTCTTCTTCTTGTTTAAATGTGAATGGGCTTTGGCATTCGAAACGCCTTTTGTTCGGAACTCATGGGACTGGTACGAGGGTGGTGGTGGTGGTGCTGACTGGGGTCGTTGCGAGGCGAGTGGCTGCTTTTGTTGGCCAATTGCTCCCTGCTTTTGCTGCAGAATTCCATCGCTTTCTCGTTTCTCTTCTTCTTCTTCTTCTTCTTCTTCTTCTTCTTCTTGTGCTTGTTGACTTGGTGCTTTTTGCCCTGAGGGTTTGACTGTGGGAACTTGCGTACACTTGTTGCATGCTGGTGCAAGCTGACAGTTTCTTTTAAAACCTGGGTCTTGCCTATTTATTGCCTCTTTTAATTCATTTCCTTTCTATAGACCACGTATGATTGTTTGAAAGTGTCTTACGTTCCTAAAGAAAAAGGGCCTGTCTTAGTGTATATTACATACACAATTAATGAATGACGTCTAGATCGTTTTTACAGGAGTTTGAGTTGCAGTGCAGATGGCAAGGTGGGTACGTGCTTGCATACAAACGTCAAGTTGGAGCACCCAAAGATTCTCGCTTCCCCTACCCGCACCTGTCGAAACGAATCTGCCTGCAAAAAAGCAGCCGCCAGCACTGAGGTGTCATCCCCTGGCTTTGGCCACCGGTTGCATTACCGGTACTGCCCGAGTGTACCACGTTTTGGGTACAAGTGTTTCATTGTTTGTTATGTCTGAATTTGATTGGTGGGGGCCGAGTCCAAGCAAAAGGCAGCGCTTGGGAAGTGACAAGCTCAGCTCAACATTGAAAAGACACAGCGCAAAGCAATGGCGACCGAAGCTGAAAAACAAGCCAAATTGGCCCGAAAGCAAGAGAAAAAGCTGAAAAAGCAGCAAAAGAAATTGAAAGCGCAACAAGACAAAGAAAATGAGCCCATCGCCGAAGAAAACGAGCCCGAAATGACCAACAAACAGCTCAAAAAGCTCAAAAACCAGCAGCAAAACGCACAGCATGACGGCGTGGACACCACCAGCGAAGACACGGCTTCCGAGGACCAAAAGAAAGAAAAATCCAAAAAGCACCACAAAAAGGACAAAAAGAAACGTCAACGCGAAGAAACGGAAACGCCAAGTGCCCAAGAGCCCGAGCAAGACGACAGTGGATCCAAGAAGAAGCACAAGAAGAAAAAACACAAACACGACAAGCACACAGAGACCTCGGAAGAGTCTTCTGCCAAGAAATTCTCTTCGTCAAGTGCTTCTTCTGGTTCTTCTTCTGGCGCTGGTCCTTTCCAGCAGCCTCCTGCTAGCGATGGCAGCTTCAAGAAGTCGTTTTACGTCGAAAGCGCGGTGACCGCGCAAATGACGGACGAAGAAGTCGCCAAGTTCCACACCGACAATGAAATGTGCATCACAGGCAACAACTGCGTGTATCGCCCTCTGCGAACGTTTGAAGAAGTGCCGTTCCCAGCCAAATTGATGAAGTGTTGCTCAGGGTTCAAGGCGCCCACCCAGATCCAAAGCCAGTGCTGGCCCATCTTAGCGTCAGGACGCGATATCATTGGTATCGCCGAAACAGGTTCGGGCAAAACGCTTGCCTTTGCTCTACCAGGTCTCATTCATATCGCCGATCAACCGAAACTGTCTCGCAACAAGCCAGGTCCACGCATGCTGGTGGTAGCTCCGACACGCGAACTTGCCATGCAGAGTGCCAATGTGTTCAACGATGTTGGTCATCTCTGTCAGATCAAGTCCACCTGCATTTACGGTGGCGTGCCAAAGCCCATGCAAAAGAGAATCCTTCGCGATGGTGTGCACATTGTGGTGGCGACCCCTGGTCGTCTCAAAGATCTGATGGAAGATGGCTCTTGTGACCTCTCCAACGTGACGTTTGTGGTGTTGGATGAAGCTGATCGCATGCTGGACGATGGTTTTGAAAAAGACATTCGCAAAATCATTGGCTCGACCCACCCGGAACGTCAAATCGCCATGTTCAGTGCCACTTGGCCTCAGAGTATCCAGGCTCTGGCCCATGAATTCCTGATTGATCCCGTCAAGGTTACCATCGGATCTGATGACTTGGCCGCAAGCCACAACGTCAAGCAGATCGTTGAGGTTGTGGACGATCGCGGTCGCGACATGCGCATCCATTCGTTGCTGCAACAGTACCACAAGAGCCACAAGAACCTTGTGCTGATCTTTGTGTTGTACAAGAAAGAAGCCGACCGTGTCGAGCGCATGTTGAAGAGCCGTAACTGGAACTGCACTGCCATCCATGGTGATCGCAACCAACAGCAGCGTACTGAAGCTGTAGAAAAGTTCAAATCGGGCGAGATCCCGCTGTTGATCGCCACCGATGTGGCTGCTCGAGGACTGGACATTCGTGGCGTCGAGTACGTCATCAACTACTCTTTCCCATTGACCATTGAGGACTACGTGCATCGAATCGGCCGAACGGGCCGTGGTGGCAACAAGGGTGTCGCTCATACGTTTTTCACCACCAACGACAAGCCCCGCGCCGGTGAACTGGTCAATTTGTTGCGCGATTCCAACCAGCCCATTCCCGATGCGCTGCTCAAGTTTGGCACCCATGTCAAGAAGAAAGAACACAAACTCTACGGTGCCTTTGCCAAAAACATTGATCCGTCGAAGAAGGCCACCAAGATCACATTCGACAGCGACGAGGAATAGAACATCATACTGAGCTAGGTAGTCAGGTCTCTCTCTCTCTCTCTCTCTCTTCTGTTTAGGCTCTCGGTTGTGCTTTTTGTCCCATGCTTTTGATTACTTTATGCAACCAAATACACTCGCGATCCCATCCAGTCACCTCCTCATCAATACACTCACCAAGTGGATTGTTGTGGACGTGATCCGCTGGGATCCACTCTTGAAGTTTGTAAGTGGACGTTCTCAGTCGTTAGACGAGATCTTGAAAGGTCGCGCCTCCAGTGTATTGCAAATGATCCAGCGCAAACCTACTGTTGTGGAGAGTTGGCATGCCGGCGAGAACAAGAAAGCAGTGATGAAAGAAGACAAAGTGAGAGTGAGAAACGCACAACAGATTCTTCATCAGACACATGTGACCAAGTGAGTGGACTGATTCATCGGTGCTCTTCTTCCTTGGTGGAACGCCATTGGCACGTTCTCATTCGTGTATTTTGACAACAGTATCGCACAAACAATCGATCAATTGGGTGAGTCACACAAGCGATCGATGTTGTTCAATCTGTTGAAGATGGAACTCATTTTGATGCATCGTGTCGGTGGGCAGCTCAGGTTGCGTCGTTTGCGATGGAGATCTTCAACGAGTTGCAACAGGAATCGGACGCGATGGATCTTCGTTTTCGCTCGTTGACCAATCGAATCGAATCACTTACGAGTCACCTCGATCAAGTGCCTTCAGAGGCTCTAAATCACACAGATGCCACATCTTCTCTTCCGCGATGTGACCGAGAGGCGAACGACAGTGGGTCGTCTCGAGTCGTTCCACCGCCTGAGGCAGAGAAACTACACGACAACGAGGTGACCTTTGCCACCAAAGTGCTACAAGAATCCACGACGGCCGCGTACAACGCTTGCGAGCGCATACCACCGTTTGAACTGGTGACCATTGCCTACTTGTTGGTTACATAAACGACAGGCTATTGACCTTGACTCTGTGATCCTTCTTTGTTGTGTAGCTCGACGAGTTTCTTCCTACCAACACCATGGTCGCAGCACAAGATCAGCAAGACAAAATCAAAGAGTCCACTGGCAAAATTGTCGTCACCGAGTCTTTGTGCCGCAAAAAGTTCAGTGATCCCAGCTTTTTCATGGACGAATGGATCAAAAAGGAGCATTCGCTGCACCAAAAGGCGTTGGATCTCCAACTAGCCAAACGCAAAACCAAAACCAAAAAGTCGACAAAGCAACTCGAATCGATGCAAGTAGAAAACATGAAACTGAGCCAAATCCGGTCGTGGAGAGAGATCTATGGCACTGGCGAAGGCAAAGAGTTCTTGCGGCAGCACCGAAACAGTCTCAAGAAAAGCTCCAGCAGCAGCAGCAGTTGCAGTGCAGTGCAGATTATCACTGAACCTGGGGACCAGATCCAAACCGATGTGATCTCACCTCCTCCACCTCCTCCGCCACCTCCTCCTGCAGCACCAGCGCCGCTGATGCGAGAACCACTACTCGTGACTACTCCACAACTGGGCCTTGAGCTCGGCATGCCTGACTTCTCAATGGAAAGTGTACTTGCGACCTCAATGGAGCCACCAAGTTCTCACATCGTAGCAGCAGCGATGGGAGCGCCACCACCGCCTCCACCACCTCCTCCTCCACCGCCACCACCACCTTCTCTGCCCCCAGCACCTCCATCACCACCTTGTGTTCAGACTTCGGTGTTTTTGCAAGAAGAAGAGTGCTTTGACGATTTCGATGATGAGGTACCACCACCTCCACCTCCTCCTCCTCCGCCTCCGCCTCCACCGCCTCCAGCACCATCATCATCATCATCCATTCCGGCACCTCTTGAGCCTAACGGCCCAGACGGACTTCAGAGAACGGAATCTCGAGGACCAGACTTTCTGCAAGACATCCAATGCGGTAAATCGCTTCGCCACGTGGAGGTAGGCTGCTGAAGTCTTCAAATGTCTTGGCTGCTCGTGTTGCATTGAGCTGATATTTGCCGATTGTTGTTGAACACCAGCCGCATTCATCAGAGCCACACGTTTCTTCTCCTCCTCGGCTGAGTCTTCTCGATCAGATCAAAATGGTGAGTTTGCTGACCGATGAAACAAACAGCATGGTGCTCTTGTTTGATCAAGTGATCTCTTTTCTTACTCTTTCGCTTGGTCAGAAACAAAACCTGCGTCCTGTCGAGAAAGTGGCAAGACCACCACCCAGTGTCTGCGACTCTTTGGCTTCACCATTTGCCAATTCAATCGCGAGGATCTTGGAGAGACGCTCGGTGATCGCGTACGAGAGCGACAGCAGCACCAGCGAGTCTGAACGTGACTCGGAGTGGTGATTCCAACCCCTCCGAATAGCAACAGCCGAGGCACTTGTAAACGTCGTCAATGCCCAACTCGTCAAGTCTGAACACTTGATGGCGTGAATGTTCGTCGCTTCACCAGCTGGTTGGCCTCAATCGACACAATTTGACATGAGCTGATCGGGTTGACGAGTCAATGAGCTCGGCTGGAGTTTCCTGGGACCCGGCGCCGCAGCAAACCTGTGGTCAGGAATTGTCCCCAATGGTGTACCGTACACTCCAACGTGACGCTTCAAGCGCCCTGATGGGGTCTCCGTGAACAGTCGCAGAATGGATCTGCTCTTCCGGGCATCTTCGCGATCTTTTGCTCTTTTGCCTATTTGGTCTCTTGCGCAGCGCACGACGTAGACTGTTTTGCCGACCTTCACAACGCGAGTGAGCAAGCGACCGCACTGCCAATGCCTTCGACACGTTTGCGGCCAGGGCCTCACTCAGCCGCTACCGCGCTTTGGCTCGTAGTGGCCTGGGCCACGACGGTCGGCCACGTCGTCAATGCGTCCACGGGGTGGTATCAAACAAGCATCTCCGCCATCACAGAAGCACCGACCATGGCTCCAACACCCAAGCCAACGACCATGACAGTGCCCATGCGCTCCACCATCATCCCGCTTTGGAGTGATGTGTCGAGCGAGGGTCAATCCATTTGGCTCACGCAAGTCGAAACATTTTGGAACACACTTCAAGTCCAAGACGAAAACAACTTTCTGCCGCTTTACGAGAGCTCGGGTGTGAAACAAACCGAAGTCAAAACCAAGATCGAAGCGTACTACAAAGCCGCTGACTACTGTCTCAAGATGTACGACTTTCGGGTCAAGTACGGACTGCTCAAGTTTCAAAAGACGATGGCGTTAGTGGACGGATGCCTCGCTGCAACAGAGCCGATGCCGACGTTTGAGATTCCAGGAACAGTCCCGACGACAAAGATCACGCTCATGCCTTTGGTGACAACGGCAGCTCCACTGCCGGCTTCAACTCTGTACGCAACTCCATTAGTAATGACTGCACCACCAACGGTTCCACCGGCAGCTATCCCTACCGCGACATCACCACCCACGACAACACCACCACCGAGAGTGACACCTTCAACAACTCACCTTCCGATATCAGCTCCGACAGCGCTACCTCCGACACTGCCTCCAACGACACTAATGACGCCACCACCAACAGTGCCACCGCCCACAATGCCTGCTCCGACAGCGCTACCTCCGACACTGCCTCCAACGACATTAATGACGCCACCACCAACAGTGCCACCGCCCACAATGCCTGCTCCGACAGCGCTACCTCCAACACTGCCACCGACGACAATAACGACGCCGCCACCATCGGTGCCACCGCCCACAATGCCTCCAGCCATAATGCCAGCTCCGACAGCACTGCCTCCAACAATCCCACCACCAACACTACCTCCCGAAACACTGCCACCTCCAACGATGGCACCATTCCCTTTGGAGACAATGCCACCATTGATATTACCACCCGAGCCACTGAATCCTCTCTCGTACCCAACGACAATACCTCCTCAGATGTTACCAGTCCCAACAATGCCTCCACCAACACCACCTCCGCCCATGCCATCATATATTGAGCCAGAACCTCAGTTACGACCAATATCAGTCCCTCCACCGAAGGAACCCCCCCCAACAATTCCAATTCCAATTCCAGTATTTCTACCTCCAACAAGTCCGCTTTCAATCGAATCTCCGCAACCAAACTGGCCTTTCACGGAACAACCCACTCCAACCTTCCCTCAGATTCCGGGTTTAGTGGTTCCACAAGAGCCACTAGGGCCGCCAGAAACCCCAGATAAGGTCCGTGAGCCTGCTCCCGTCCAACCAGAACTGCCCTACTCTGAGCCGCAGTACATCCCTCCGAGCGCGGAAACGACGAATCCGTACCAAGTGGTTCCAGAACCCCATCAGAACCCAACTCCAGTGATATACACTGAACCCACAAGTGTGAACGTGGACATACCGTCACTTCCTGTGATCCCTGCCACTGCTCCGTTCGAAGAGACACCTCATGAGATCCAACCCAATATGCCTTTGGTTGGAGAGCTCCCGGTTGGGCAGATTCCGGCTGAACAGATTCCTTTTGTATCCGAAACAACACCAGAGGTACCTTCAGAGCCGATCGCGGTGGAAGGTCCTCGTGAGACCCCATACACCCAGTCAAGTTCTGTGGAGAATCCTATTGGACTGACACCACCAGATGTTCCGCTGGAGATGCAGATACCTTCAGAAGAGAATCCTTATGTTTCAGAGACTCCAGCAGTCCCCATCGCGATTGAAACACCACGTGAGATCCCGTCCAGCCAGCCAGGATCCATCGAAAACCCATATGAAGTCCACGATATTGGACAGGAGCAGCCGGAGAACCCTTATGGATCCGAAACTCTATATCCTACTCCAATCGTGATAGAGGAACCTGATCTACTGCCAGGCTACATGGAGCCACCAGTCGGTTCCACGCCATCGGAGACTCCACCGTATTTGATTGGAGCGCAGCTACCTGGCCAAGGGAATCCAGCACTATCAGAATGGGCTCCTCAAGTCTCTTCAGCTCCCTTCATAACGGAGCTGCCTGACGAGTTTCCACTATTTCCATCAGAAGACGTGGAAAACCCATATCTGCCTGAACAAGTCCCAGGGATACCTGAGATTCCATCCTCTGAAGTGCTTCCAAATGAGTTCCCAGTTGGTACTCCAATTCCTGTGGAGAATCCTTACGAGACGCCAGCTGCAACAGAGCCACCAGAAGAAGAACACTCTTTTCCATCCGAAGAGATCTCTCAACCTTCCATCGTTGTGGAAATGCCTCATCAAATACCAGACACTGTGCATCGTCCGTATGCGAGTTCGTCGGTTCCAATTGTGGTGGGAGAACCTGGAGAATTCCCACCCGTTCCTTCAGTATCCGAAGGAGAACAAACGATTCCAGTTGCTCCGATCGCGCTTGAGCCACCAACGTTCGATTATCCAACAGTTGCCACGGAGGAGAATCCATATGTGGAGCCAGGTCTCGAGTATCCCACGGCAGTCTCAGAGCCGATTCCACCCATGGAGCCCACAAACGACGAGATCTCTTCTGCAATCGAATCCATGGGTCCCGTCGTTCCGATGGAGGAAGAGCCTACGCAAAGCGAATTGTCTTCTCCTGAAGACATCTTTCCGGAGACACCAACTGGACCGGTTGAACCTGTCGAAGTCACGCTGCTTCCAGCGCAATATGCTCCAGTGGGTGAGTATCCTCACCTTGCACCTGAAGTGGAGACAGCGAACCCGGTGCCTGGTGCTAATGAAATCGGACAAGAGATTCCTGGTGTTGAACCGCCACCGTACATCGTCTATGGTAAGCCGTGGGCAATGGAGGATTCGTTCATGCAACCTCCAGGGGCTTCCGGCACCACTGTGATCGTACCAACCCCACCAGCGCCCGAAGAAACTCCTCCACCAACCACTCAGCCAACCTCAACACCAGTGGAGTCCAGTGGTCCACCAGCGCTGGTAGAGCCACTTCCAACGCCTTCCACGGTGGTTTTTCAATCCGCAAGAGCTTCACTTCCGCCCTTTGATGATCTCGATCACGACCGATCCGACGAACTCACCCATGCCGATTTCGACTGGTTCTTGGAGCAGATCTCCTCCTCCGCCACGGACAAAGTCATGAGAATCAGCGAGGCCACGGCACGGTCATTGCTTTTGCAGCAGGTTCGCTTTCATTACGCGGCACTCCATCAGTGTATCTTCAATAAACTCATCGAGGTACGACGTAGCGTCCGCGGGACGCCCACGCGTACAGGAACCGGTTGACGTGCGTGTCTCTGACGTGTGCTCTGTGGCTGACTGTAGTCGGACGTGCAGTCCATTGCTCGACGCGACTATGGGTCGTTTGACACGTGGATACAAGCGAATTGTTACGTGCGCTTTCGTTTTTCAATTCTCGGCGGCGCACCAGCGTTTGAGTTTCTTGCTCGACGCGCTGCGACGATCCCGTTGGGCTTTTTGCGTCAATGGTTTTTGCATCGCATCGCCATCGGTCTCGAGGATCTTCAGTCCTTTTCGTATTTCCAGTCGTTTGTGGCGGCACCAGAGACCACGTCGCATCTCCACAAGATGACTTCGTGTCTGTACCATTCAATCGGCCAGGTGAGTTCTGTCTGTCTGTGGAGACGAAGGTTGACAGACGTTCCCCATGCACACACTTCTGACGATCGCGTTGGCTTGGGCGGATGGACAGGATGACACGTTGCTGGACAAACACGGCTACTACGAAGTGGTCCGATGGCTTTTGCAGTGTGCAGCCAATTGACTTGTACTTAGACGGAGGTGCTGACTTGCGTAGGAAAGTCGTGTAGATCAGATCTGGCGGCTTGGTTGGTGCTCGATAACGGGCGAAACGCCTGCACCGTGAAACGTTGGACGTTGGTGTTGCTTTCACTTGTGCCTTCTGCTACTTGTGTTGCTTGCTTACGCTGCCGTCCACGAGGCTCTGGAAGTCTTTCGTTTTGCTGTGTCGATGAGTAGCCCATCCCACGCGTCGTTGACGCCAGAGCTCAAGACAGACGAGAGCTTTCTGCGCGACGAACAAGAACTGGTGGCGGCCCTCGGAAGCGACGTGGACGGCACCCACAAGCGCCAGGTCTTGAGACTCTTTGATCGCTTTCGTGCCGAATACACAAAACTCAGTGGGATCTTTCGCGAAAACCTTCGCGACCAACACCGAATCATGGAAAAAGTGCGTGTGCGTGTTCTTCGCTTTCTCCATGGCCTGCTGGTGGCAAATGAAGAATATGAATGATGCACTGACAGGATGACCTCCTACTTCCCCATGCAGTGTCTCGCCATGAAGAACGAGCTGGTCGTGAACGGTGTGTGTGTGTGTATGGGTTTGGATGCTGCCTTGCCCAGGTGAGGATACGGAGGCTCATGACTTGTCGGCTTGGTTTGCTAGCGATGCGGATCCAGGCAGACAAGAAAATCCATGAACAAGAAGCCAAGAGTCTCTTGTTCTATCGTGAGGTGGGTTGGTGGCGCATTGCGCGAGCCGATTGTATACGGACGACTGCTCTTCCCACCGACGAGCGCGCTCGTGTGAGGTCGTAGGAATGCCAAAACGCATGGAAAGAAGCCCAAATGTCCAAAGAACGTGAGAAAGAAGCGCTGCGAATCATCGAGGTGCGAAGACCTGGTTGAAACTCCCTGTGGGATGGGATGGGACCGAGGCTGACTGGTTGGAACGTTCGTGGTGTTGTCCTCCACACGCATTGCCCCCAGCAACTTCGCAGTGAAATCGACCGCTTACAGAGCCAAGTCAACAACCTCACCATCACCCACATCCAGCGGCAAAGCGATCCGCTAGATCTCTCCAACGCCAGAGCCAAATGTGCATCTGCACGAAACCAAATGCGTCCAGAAGGACAACAACGTGCCGTCTCCGCTGATTCACCAGCGTGTTGTTCTCGATGGATTGACTCGACTTCTGCGTTTGCTGTGGACGGTGACAACAACCTGATGCTGAGTTTCAACGACTGGAAGACGCTGAATCGAGTCTGGAGCCCCACCAAACGAGCGTCCACGGTACCTTCCTTGGATTCCTCTGGGAACCCGCGCCGGGTCGACAGGCTCGCCCAGCAGATGTCGATGCTCAAGGCCAAGAGCGCCAGCACTTCTTCATTGGCATTGGCAACCCCGATGGAGCGTGCGGCAGCGACGGCGATCCCGATGCAACGGCGACAGAAAACAAGCAGTCAATCGTCTCGAAAGGCATTGGATCAGCTTCCGATGGTCTGAAGGATCTGTCTGAGCACTGCCAACTCTTTAATTTATTCCTATTGATGAGGCTTCTCTGCTGATGAGTTGAGTTGAGTATCTGGTCGTCTTCATTCACGAGCAGCATCGATGCCAAGGTCGCTTTCACCCACCGTCGGTGTGTTTAGACCCGAGTTGTCCTTGTGGGTCTGGTTCTGCTGCTTGCTCAATTGGTCCTCGGTGTCGATTGTGCCGTTGCCAAGACGAAGATCCCACAACACAAGCTTTTGTTGAGCAGTGAGCTGGCGTTCCAGTTGCGCCAGATCAAACCCGCTCTCAGAGACATCCAGAGACGTCAGGAAGCAGTTGCCCGCAAGAGCCGTCGTGATCATGGCCATCGCGTGCTTGGGCAAATGGTTGCGTGCCACGTTGAGCCAGATGGCGTGTTTGTTGTACTCGACAAAGTAGGCGAGCGACATGAACCCTTGTTTGTCGTCAAAGAGCCCCATTAGATTGCACGAAATGTCCAGCGCCGTGAGGGTCGGGTGGAATGACACGGCGCCCAGCATGATGCGGCATCCTTCGGGTGTCAACGAGTTGTTGGCGACACTGTCGGCAAAGACCACCGCAACGGGATGCCAGTGAGTTGCATGGTCCTGGGGGATCCCCGTTCTGCACATGCAAACTCACTCGAGAAAGCGCAGATCGGATCGAACGCTTTGGAGTCCCTTGGAAATCGCAAGAAGTCCATCAAATTGCGGACGATACGCGCTGCCGACCAGCTCGCACTCGGCCAACTGCAGGAACATCAAGTGGCTGTTGGTGAGCAGCGCGTGGCCGAGCGTCTTGGCGCCTTGCACACCAATGGGGTTTCGCGACAGACTGCCAGATCAGACAGTCATACACACACCACCAGAGGCAGACCGTTGTCAGGTTCACCCGCCAACACCATCGAAAGCACTCGCAGAACCGTTGCTCACTTGAGACGGAGAAGCGGTGTATCGACGTAGGACAGATAGTCATGAAGACACGCTACCATCTCCACCGACACACCAGCGTTGGCCAAGTCCAGCGTTGTTTCTTCTTCTGCTTTGTCTTCTTGCGCAAGTTCTGGAGCCGTTGACTCTTGAGAAGTGGCTTTGTAAAGCCGTTGAAGCCGCGGCTTCCATCGTGAACGAGCTGGCAACTGCGCGAGTTTCTGCTGTGTGTCGGGGGTGGCTTCGTGCCTGGGCATCGTCGAGAGGAGGAGTAGAAGGAGGGGGAGGAAGAGGCAGTAGTAGAAGAGGAAGAAGAAGGAGGAGGAGACGTTTGTGGTTGTTGGATGGATCAGCATCGGTTACACAGAGACGATGACTCCAACTGGTCAAAGGCTAAAGACCGTGCTTTCGTGTAACGAATGCGGTGGGATAACCAGCCGACCCCAACGGGCGTCTCGGAGGTGACTTGGCTTGGCGTGTCTTGTTCTGGTTGTTGCAAGCAACCGAGAGCTGAGCAGCATGCGCAGCAACCAGAGCGAGCGCTTCGAGTTGTCGAACCTGACGCCGCACAACCGCCCGCACAGCACGGGGTCGCTGGGTCGACGCCCCAAACGCCCACCCAATGTGCCCCAGTCGGCCTTCAAACGCGTGGATCCGCAGGAACTCGCGAGTTCCGCGACGCCCGAAAGCTCCCATCAACTGCAAGAACGGCTGATGACTCCACGTCCAGGCTCAGCCGCCGCCTGCATGGCTCAGGGGATGATGGCCAGCCACTTTGGCCTCGGCAAAGACTGTAGCGCTGGCAGTGGCGGTGGCGCCAGCAACCAGCATGACCAAGCCGCAGCGACTGTCATGAGACCGCCATTGCGACCGAAAAGTCCTGCGTTTGGTGAGTCGAAGACGTCGTGGACACCGGTGTTCTTCGCCCTCTAAAGCTTTAACCGATCGCGCATGGAGAGTAGGCAGGAATCGAATCGTCAGTCAGCACCGCGCCGGGCTTGTGGTGGACAGAGAAGCGTCTCGTGCCATTTTACAACACCACTTCCAAGCCCTTTCCGAGAAAGAAGAAGACTTGCGTGGCCCCACCAAGGCAGCGCCAAGTAGCACGGTGATGCAAGCGCAAATACCACCCAAGCGACCGTTTTCTGCCATGGCTGGCCATGTCCCCACGACTACCAACCTCGGTCTAGCAAATACGAGAAGCGTATCAACAGCAGCAGCAGCAGCAAAACGACCGCACTCTGCAGCTGCGGCACCAGCACGAGGACGTCATCTCAGGGTATTCTCTCCAGCAATCAAAGAACAATCGGCAGACACCACTCCCCAGCACCAACTCACCAATGCATCGTTGCCGACCTTTGCTGAAGGCATGTTTTCTGCTTCAAGTGGCTTTGACCACATCGATGTCATTGCGTCACTGACTGTTGTGGTTGGTTGATGCCAGAGATCGATCCTCGACTGTACGAGAAACAGCTGATGGGGTCTTTTCATCGCAACACCTTTGTGTACGCGATTCCTCGCCATGTCGTCGATGCTTCTGCAGCGTACAACCCGTACGATCTCGTCAGTGTCTCCCACGAGACACTATGTGTGTTGTCGAATCCGCCCGTGAGTCGCTTTGCCACGACTCGACAAAAGTTGGAGCCTCGGTGTGACTTTTACACCATCAGTTCCTGTGGGTTCACACTCCATTCGAGCGACCCTGGAGACAGTGACGATTTCCTGCCGTTTGCGCTTTGGCAAAAGCAAAAAGAGCAATATCAGACCATCGCCAAGCTCTCAACTTTTCAACTGTGCGTCTGTTGCTTTTGCTCGTATGGAAAATGTGCATGCTCCTCTGGGACCGGGCGCTCAGGGTTGTCTGATATGGGACCAGGTTCCGGTACCGCAAGGTGTTTTCCATGTGGAAGAAGTGGATTCGGCACAACAAAATGGACCGCGCGCGGCGTCACATGTTGAATTCGTTGTATTTCTGCCAGCCACGGTTTCTGCAGACCATGAAGACGTTGCGCAGACAGTTGATGCGCATCGAGGCCTTCCACCTCTTGTATGATTTCCAGGGCCAGTGCATGAAGCTCGACGAGTTCATCGTTGCCAACGTGAGTTCGCTGGACTGTTATTATTATTGAACTTGCTTGCGGAGGGGCGGGGGGGGACACGTGACTGAATTTGAATGCGTTTGCGGTTGCCAGAATGAGTTCATGGAGAAACAGCGCCGTGAAATCCATCGCATTGTGGACGACATCCACGATCTCTTGCTCCGTACGTGTCGCCTTTACCTCGAAGAGGACGCAGAACTGGCTCAAGAGACTTCCAACAGCCTCGACGAGGCGAATTCATCCACAACCACGTCAACGCCACTTCCATCCAGTGCAAAAACGAATTCGTTGAAACCCCACGCAGCGCCGCTCGGAAAGTCATCAAGCGCCGGCCCAAGCAGCAAAGCTAGAGGCCAGGCCCATAGCGGCGGCGTTTGGAGTCTTTTGTACCATTTGCAACAACAACAAACCAATTTGCGCACGTTACGCAAAGACGAGAAAGCCAAATGGAGCGTCGCCGCCATCCAAAGACGTAAATGTGGTCGTCTCGCGCGGTTTATTCTGTTGACCGAGTACATTTACCACGACGCGTTCTTTGATTTGATCGTGCGAAGCACCAACGCGTTGTGCGCCAGTCTCGTGATGGGCGCCAATGCTTTTCGCATGTGTTCCATGCTCAATCAACGCAACTTTTTCCAGTCGGTGCGCAAAGTGCGCGAGAACAGCTCGACCGTGACTTCGGGGGCGTCGACGTCCATTGTGCAGAGTAATCGCATCTTGATGGGGTTGCAACTGACCAAGCAGCAAGCGCGGAGACTCGTTCGTGAGACACTGGATGGCAAATTCGCGCAGGGCGAAGAGAAAAACGTGTGGATGGAGAGCAAAATGGAAGAGTTTTTCATGCTGTGTCTCGAGTCGTACGGCAAAAAGCACGGCCTCGACCATGGCGGACAGGACACGTTGACTTTTTCATTGGACGACGTATTGTTTGTGCTGGACAAAATGGTGCGTGAAGCGCTTCTGTTGGGTGAATTTGACGGCGCCAAAATCAGCATTTTCCAGCAAGTGAGCAGCTCGAGCAATGGTGATGGCAGTAACTCTGAGCTTGCAACTGCCAATTCCGCCGTGGCCGCGTTGCAGAACCAGCCACCACTTGGCAAGAAAGAAGACCCCGCCGAAAAGAAACTCACCGGCAACGAGAGCCCGCAAATGCTTCGCGAAATGGCCAACATCAAGTCCATTCCGATGCTGGCGCCCATGCCGTTGTTTGAAGTACAACTGGAGTTGGTGGGCCATCAAGTGATTAGCTTTGCGCCGCCTTTGGACAAGATCCGAAGCACCATTCAGAGCGTTTTGAACGGTTTTGTGACGCTGTTCCGCGACGTGACGTCGCTTCGAAACCACCACGAGATCCAGGCGGTCGTGGCGTTTGCCGAAGACGTGCGCTCCGCCAATGTGCCGCTTCCATCGAACCTCAGTCGCACCTATCAGCCTGAAACGAATGATTCGGGACAGGTTCAAACGCCGGACCAAGCGATGCAGCAGCAAGAGGATCCTTCAACGGTTCAAGGCAGCGGGGTGCCGACTACTCCTGGAACTGCAACCTCGGTTGCTTCTACCCAGCCAGCCAAACAACCGGACCCAGAGGAAGAGCAAGAAGAAAAGTTCAAGAGCTGCTACGAACAACTCTTGGAGCGAACCAGCGACGACCAAGAGTTCAATTCACTTTGCGCGCTGGTGGAGGACGTGATGACCAAGACGTTTGGTGGAAGCCGCGCGTTTGTTGGGTGCTACCAACCCATTCTGGTGCTGCATCAACGCAACCAGACGACTGACTTTGAGCTGATCAAAAGTCGCTTCCACGCCAACTTGTACCCTCTCAAAGAGATGCGACAAGACGTTGACCAGTTTCGCCACCAATTGCTGGAATTGCAGCAACTGAAACTCATTCAACCCTGTCAATTCCTGCTCTTGCAGATGAAACACCTGCAACAAGCGCTGCTGCCGTCGCCGACCCGGTGTCTCCAGATTCTTCAGGAATTGCTGCCGTCTTTGCTGCAGGGCCAGTGCTCCAACTTCATGTCGTACGTTCGCAACTCGGCGACCCGCATTCAACCTCCGGCCATGATGCATCTCGAGCCATTTGTCATCTACCTCAACAACCTCGAGGTACGTCGTCGTTGTTCACCGACGCCGTCAGTTGGGTCTGAACCATGCAGCTGGTTGTGTGCTTGATGATCCGGTGATCCGGTGGAGTAGGAAGTCTCGGAAGCCATGCAAGAGAAAGAGTTTGAGCTGACGTTTCTTCAAAACTTTCACAACTTGTTGCATGAACTCGAGTTTGAGATCCCCGGAGAAGTCACGGGGCTCTTTGAGCTGTGCGATCCCGAGTTTTTGGCGCTCAAGACCTGTGTCAACGACGCACTGGCGCGACGCGACGGTGAGATCCGTGACTACAAGCCACTCATTTTCGCGCGCACCAAAGACGTGAGTACAGAGAGAACCAAAGACAACCCATTTGTCTGACGGATGATGCTGAAAGGGTGGACGTTTGACCGAAGTGTTTGGTGTGGATGATGATGATGATGATGCCTAGCTCGAGAAACGCGTGGACCTGCTGATCGAAGAAGCAGCCACCGAGCAAATCAATCTGATGGAGAACGAGCCGACCCAGGCACGAGACGTCGCCAACCAACTCGAGATCCGCGCCAGAGAATTGAACGAGGACTCGGAGAAGATGCTGAGCCAGCAACAAATCATTTCCAAGTTTTCTGGAATGCTGGGTGACAACTTTCTCACCAAATACGAGGAACTGACCGAAGTCAAATTGCAACTGCATCTCAAGAATGTGGGTGCTGCTCATTCTGAAACTGTGTCGGTTTGGTCTCGCTGATCGCATGATGGTGGATTTGCTTGCTTGGGGTGTGTGTGTGTGTGTGTGACGTCGCCTCCCGCAGGAGCTCTGGCATTCCATCTGTGACGCCGAAGACTACTTGACGACCCAAAGCGAACAGACGCTTCGTTCCGTCGACGTGCAACGCATGGCCGAGTTCGCGGCTCGCCTGGAACAAGTGATCAACACCATCCGCAAGAGCAGCGTGGAGGTCCCGGCCGTCAAACGATTGGAGCAGAGCAAAGACATTCTGCAGGGACTGAACCCAATCATTCGCGAGTTGCGCAACGAGAACCTCGAAGAACGCCACTGGAGCAAACTGGAACACAAACTGAACTGCCAGCTGCGCTTTCAGAGCGAGGACCCCACTAGCGAGACCAACCTACGGGAAATTAAACAATTGGAGCTTCCCGTGCGCCATTTGCTCGAGATCAACGCCATTCGACATGCGTTTTTGATCCATCAAGTGTCCGAGGAAGCCACGGCCGAAGCCGCGATCGCCAAGAGTTACGACAAAGTGTCGCGCGTCTGGGACAGCGTGGAGATCCCGACGCTTTCCCGCAAAGATCGCGAAGGCCGTGAGATGTTTGTGATCGGCGACTGCAGCGAAGTGCACGCGTTGCTGGAAGAGTCGGTGGTGTTACTCAAAGTAATTGATTTCTCGTCCTATGGCCGCATGGTGCAACAAAAAGTCATGCAGATGCTCAACTACTTGGCCACCACACGTGAAGTGCTCGAGTTGCTGGCGACCTGTCAGCAGAAATGGGAAATCATGCAGGTAACAACACTCGTTTGGCTTGTCTGAAGCTGCGGAAACGACTGCTCTGCCACCGACCCAGCCACGACTGATGGTGCAGGTGTTGTTGTAGCGCATGGTGTCATCGGATTTCCTGCGCGCCTGCCCCGAGCACGCCAAATTGCTGCAGCACTACGACGTCGCGTGGAAAGGCGTGACCGATTATCTCAGCAAAAAGCGCCTCTGTCTGCCTTACGGCATCAACGAAGAGAACCCGAGACATCTGAACCAGATCGTCGGTGGATTTGAGAAAATCGCCAAGCGCATCGATGAGTTTATCGACGTGAGTCAGGACAAAGTCTTTGCCAACAAGACAAAGACACCACCACCACCACCCAATCGCTTGGTACTGGAGAGACGACTGACCATGGCTAAAACCAACTGTGTTTTTGCAGCTCAAACGTCAGGTGTTTCCAGCGTTTTTTCGTCTCTCCAACCGCGAGCTGTCGGATTTGTTGTTTCAGTGCCGCGATGCCAACAATGTGCAACAGTTTCTTCCACTTTGTTTTGACAATGTGGGTCGAATCGGGTTTGGCGTGCAGGACGCGAGTCAGGACATTGTCACGGTAAGCCTGGTGTGCGTGGAAAACTCTCGTGAATGCCATCACCCAACTGCTTTGACACCGCATCCTCACGAACGAACCGTTTGCCATGTGATCAATAGATCCACTCACGCGGGTTTCCAGAGCCAGAGACCATCGCCATGGGCAAAAATCTCAAGGCACGCGGCTCTGCCGAGTTGTGGCTTGCGGCCATTGACCGGCGCATCGTGGAGCAATTGCGCAAGTTCACCAAAGACACGCTGGAATTGCTGAGCCACGCGGTGGTAGACAAAAACTGGAGCATGGTGGACATCGCGTTCCTGTCCAGCGTGCCGATCCAGTGTCTGTTGCTGGCTGATCGCATTCAACGGTGTGACATCATTGACCGCGTGCTTCGACTCAACAATGCCACTAGCCAGCGGGAAGTCCACGAGGCTCTGCGCGCATACAGCGTCTGCATCAAGGCCATCACCAACGAGATGATCCGAACCCACGAGTCCGCGACGATCGTCAACGACCACAACAGCTTCAATACAGCTACCACGGCCAGCACTATTACCCCCACCACCAGCAGCAGCAACAGCTGGCATTACGCCAACGCCAAGCGCTGTATGGTCTTGGCGGGACTGTTGCTTCAGGAAATCCAGTTCCGCGATGCTGTCCACGAGCATTTCCAGTCCCTTTCGACCACCCACAAACCCCACGCGACGCTCTCGCATGTGGGTGGCATTGACTGGGAGTTTCAACTCAAATACCGCTTTGATGACTCCACCACAGTGGGCCACGAGTGCCATGTCGACATGAACGGCTACAGCGTGCCGTACGGGTTCAACTACATCAACCCGCATCGTGAACTCGTGCTGAGTCCGATGCGCATGCGCTTCTTATTCTCGCTCTTTGCGTGTATTCGAAACGCGCAGGTAGGTGGCTGGAAGGATCGGTCAGCGGCTGTGGCTGGGGCGTGGTCTGAACTGGGTACCCACAATGATCGCTAGAGCTGTCTGTTACTCGGCAAAGCCCACGCTGGCAAGCAGACGCTTGCGCTTCAAGTGAGCCGATGCCTCGGGCGTCCATTTTTCGGCATGACGTTCGCCTCGAGTTGCTGCTCTTTGGCCCAAGTGCTCAAATTGCTTCGCGGCGCGTTCCATGCAGGTGGAACCTTTGCGTTGCGCATCACGTCGCATGTGGAAGAGGTTTTCAAGTCGCTGGCGTCCATTGTGGCCACCATTGAGGCAAGTCACCCCCCCCCCCTCACTTTGCCTGAAAGCACGGCACGAGGTGTGGGTTGGTCGAGACTGATGGTGATCGCTTGGAACGTTTCTTTTGTGTGCTGGACAGTATGCAGCCCTGAGCAACATGAGTTCCGTGCTGCTCGCCAACAAACAAGTCCCGCTAACACCCGGCACCTCGCTGCTGTTCACGGTGTCAACGGACAACCTTGACCACCGCATGAACCCGCAAGTGCTGGATCGCGTTACGGCCCATTGGTGCAAGTTTTACATGATCGACTACGACTTTGGCTACGTGCTGGAAGCACTTTGCTGGGCCAAACGTCTGGAGGCAGCTCCGATCCTGGCGAATCGACTGCATTTGCTGTGGAGTTCCATGCAGAACCTCAAGTACGACAACGAAATACAGACGAATCGCGCCGTGTTCACACTCGAAAGCGCCAGGCAGATCTTGACCAAAACGGCCTGGCGCGTGTCCACCAGTGTGGAGTTTACCGTTGAACGACAGGACCTGGAGCAGATCGTGTTGCGAGAAGAGATTGAGACGTATTTCCAGCCACTGCTGGGGCCTCAGAGCCTCGGATTCTTGCTCCAACAGCTCGAGTACACGTTGAAAAAGCGTGAAAGCATCGACTGGATGGACCAGTTCAAGTCCACCGGGTCCATCGGGTCCACCAGGTCCACCGATCTCGACACATTTCCGTATATGGAGTTGCTTCACGAGTGTCTGGACCGCGCCATCAAGGAGTTGCGATTGATGCCACGGCGAGAGCTTCTCCGCGATGCGCATCGCATGGTTCACGCGTTGTGTTGCTGTCGAAGCATCGTACTCTTTGGGGACTCAGAGTGCGGCAAGACGACCGTGTATCGTCTGGTGGCCAGGGCTTTGACGTTTTTGAAGAATCAATTTCTTGGCAGTGACTCGACAGCTCCCGCAATGCTGGTGGTGCCACCGCCGCTGACACGGCGAACCACTGACAACCGACGCAGTTCGGTCAGCAGTCGACGGTTGTTGTCGCAGGACTCGTCGTCGAATCTCAGCCCAAAGAAAAGAATGCCAACCCGTGAAGAAGAAGAAGCCAACAAAGACGGCTTTGTCGTTGCACGGGTGGTGCTGCCGATGGTGAGATGCTGCTTCGTTTTGCCCGATGAACCAGCCGGTCGACGCTTGACCTCATCACTGATCTTGTTGGCATGGTATAGACACTGTCATTGACCCAGTTGTATGGGACGACCGCCTCCGATGGCAAGGGCCGCGTGGCGTCGGTGCTCGGACGGCTGTTGGTGATCGCGCAGGGCAAGATGCCACCGACCCCGATCATGTATAAAGCCAACTCGACGCCGTTGGAGAAACTCTTTGCGCGCCAGCACATGCTTTGGATTGTGTTTGACGGCACCATCCATGGGAGTTGGCTGGAAAACCTCGTACCGTTGCTGAGTAGACGAACCCATGCGCACGAGTGCTCTCTGGAAGAAGTGGACACCACTGGGTTACTGCCGTTTGGCGATGGAGAGTTCATGAATCTGCCGGCCAACGTGACGTTCATCTTTGAGACCCTGGTGCTGCGCCATGCGTCGCCGTCTTTGCTACAACTCAGTGCGTTGATCCATGTGAATCAGAGTTTTGACGCCACGGATCCACTGATGGACGACTCGGGGCTTCCGTTGCACATGGCGTTCATTCAGCGGTGGCTCATGGTGCACCGTGGCCAAGGCAAAAGCCACGGCCCCAGCAACAACGTGGGTGGACCACTCGGCGAGATGGAGTTGACGAACCAGCCATCTTGGAGTGCATTTGCCTGCGATATCACCTCCGAATGGCTCGTGCAAAGCGACTTGTTGACCAAACTGCTCAGCCTGCTCGAAGACTACGACACGACCATCCGTCTCACGGCTTTTCAGCGCACCAGCAGCATGATCTCGATGCTCCAGGCGCTGTTGAGCACACTGGACAGCATGGAAAACTCGACCAAAGAAGTGCCCAAGCGAGATGCACAGCTCAAGAAGAGCCCAACGCGCAAAGACACGTCGCGCACCAAGCCAGGCAAGACGTTTGATCCGTCGGGTACCCTGACACGCGGGCCGTCGGTCAGAGGCATCGAGAGCGGGAAGTACACCGCGATGCGACGCCGCATAGAGATGATTCTGCTCTACTCGCTGCTGTGGGGCTTTTGTGGTGCCATTGACAAGCCCGAGCTCAAGCAACTTGTCAGCGGCATGCTCAAGAACGAGTTTGAACATGCCTCAAGTTCTTGGAAGAAGACCGGCAAAGACACGAATCTCTACGAGACCATTCTGGACTTGGAGAACATGGAGTTCATCACGGTCAACAACGAGTTTCTGTGGGCACTGAATACCAAGTGTTCGCCGTCAGTGGTGGCAGCGTCGGGTGCTTTGTCATCAGGTGGGGCTACGACGACTTCAAGCGCCTTGTTTGTACCAACCATCTCCAGTGTGTTGGTTCATTCGGTCATGAAAGAAGCGCTGCGAAGCGACAAAGGTGTGTTGGTCGTCGGCGACCAAAACGCACGCAAAACCATGTTGTTGCGGCATTTTCTGGCTCAAAAAGCACATTTGATGGCGTTTTTGAAGGCGACTTCGGCCACTTCTTCTGCTTCTGCTTCTTCGTCTGCTTCGTCGACTTCTGCAGGCGGCAAAGGTAGCATGGTTTCATCCCCCACAGGAGCCTCCCAACAAGTTGCTGCTGGTTCTCAAGAGAACGACCCCAATAGCCACGTGAATGCCTCGGTTGAACGCATTCGTTTCCACCAGGTCATGGTCGTCAAAAGCCTGGTCAAGAAGCTTCGCAAGGCCCATGAACAAGACAAAGACGACCTGGCTTTGTCTGCTTCCCATGCGCACACTTGGTGCTTCCAACCATGCGATGCACCTCGCAAATGCGACACCATCCTGCGGTTCGACGTGGCCAACCACATTCCGTTCTTTTTCAACATGAACGAACACGATCGAAGTGTCTCGGAGCTCTCGAGATTGTTTGATCGCATGCTCAAGCGAGAAAGACACGGCGTGTACGAGCCACCCCCAGGCAAAGCCGCCATTCTCATGATTGACGATCTGCACTTGCCACTTCGCGAACAGCATCCCTGTCCTCACGACTTTCTGCGACTCACGCGCGAGCACGACTTGGCATATGCCGACAAAGACGGCACGTTGATTTACGTCGAGAGTTTGCTCATGATGGCGTCAATCGCTGCGAGTGCGATGCCGAGAACCCACGAGGCCGAACTGTCGGCGACGGGGCCCAACTATTCGCTTCGCAAGCTCTTGCACGGTTTCTTTGCGGTGTTGGCACCACAACTCGACATGACCGACATCAATCAGGTGAGTACTGGGGAAGGCAGAAGAAGACTTGGATGGCCCCGAACACTCACACACGTTGAGCTCTCTGCCCCCCCCCCCCTTTGTAGGTTTTCTTGAGCGTCGTGCTGTGGAATTGGGAGCGTCCGTCTCCAAGCGAACGACTTGGCCAGCACCTTCGCGGGTTTCTGCCCACCGTCGTGGCGGCGACCACGGTTCTCTGGGAAAAAGCTCGACGCCAACAACAACAACGCAGTGCCACCAGTGTCTTCACACTCCATGAGTTGGCCAAAGTGTACGAAGGCTTTGCGTGTGCACAGCCCAGTCTGTTGATTGATGAAAAGCTGATGTTGGATCTATGGAGTCACGAAGTCACACGGGCGTTAAGCGACTTCGGGGACGCCGCGCAAAAGAGTTTCTTCCAGCAAGAGATCCGCGTGGTGCGGGAGCTGGTCGAAGCACACGCCACCACTTACGCCAGCAACAGTAGTTCACCATTTGCACTCGGTGGCGATCTTCCGAGCTCGAGCCAGTCGAGTTCCGTGGCATCTGCGTCGGCTTTGGCGTTTCTCGTCACGGATTACCTCGACAAGAAGAGTTCGCCGACCAAAAAGCTCTCGTCCAGTGGCTCCATCAAGCCTGGCGAGATGAAAACGACAGGCTCTTCGCGCTCCATGGTGTCACCAACGCTACGCAATGTGTCAGCTGCTGCTGGTGTAGCTTCGGCCAAACCACCGAACAAATTTCGTGTTGAAGAAATGTGGACGTTTGTGCCCCACGCCACGTTGTTTGAGACGCGTCTTCCCCAGGACGAACGGGGCAAAAGCAGTCTGAGTCTGACTCGCGCGCAGAGCATCCGTGGAACGCTCAACAAGGTGGTGTACGGCCAGATCATGTCGATGAATCTCTCCATGGACATGGTCGAACAACTGATCGAAACCGCGTATGCGCGGGTGGTGTTTCCAACGAGCAGCATGTCGGTGGACCCGCACAAGCAGCGCATCAAGCGGTTGAGTCACGATATGTCGTTCCGTGACACCACGATGCCACCCAACGATGAGCTCGCGGTGGTGTCCAACGATTTGGCCATGCGATTGGGCAAGATTGGCCGCGTTCTGGGCCGCAACGGTGGCAAAGCCATTCTGTACGGCCATCCGGGCAGTGCTGCAGAGTCCCTGGTGCGCGTGGTTTGCGCCCAGCAGCTGCAGCACGTGGTGTACTTTGAAGCGTTGCCTGATGCAAAAGTGACGGAAGTGCAGTGGCGTGCGACCGTCAAACACGTGTTTGAGATTGCGGGCGTCGAAAGCAAAGACGTGGCGTTGGTGATCGACAAGGTGGAACTACTGCCGAACGCGTTGATGAGCGAACTGGTGAGTCTGATTTGTTGTGGCGAGATCCCGGACGCGTTTGCCATTGAAGAACAAGTGAAAATGACGTTGCGCGTGCGCGACGAGCGCATGGTCCAATTGGAGAATCGATTTGCCGACGGCAAAGAGCGCATTCAAATGGAAATGGACCAGCTCAAGCAACAAGAGTTGGACTTGAAGCTGCGTCAGGACCTGCCCAAGCACCAGAGCCTCAGTGCCAGTGCTAGTGCCAGTGCCAGCCTGGACGAGAAACACCGACGACTCGCGATGGAGCTAGACATCAAGTACAAGGCCATGGCCAAGATCAAGTTGGACCAACTGGAGCTGCGTTTCCAACAGGACACGGACGATCTGGTGCGCAAGTGGGAAGTCGAGAACGAGGATCTCAACGCCACGCTCATGTCGCTGATGCGACCGCTCGGGATCACCACGGGCAAATGGAACATGATCCTGCAGACAACCCAGAAACGACTTCGAATTGTGGTGTTGGCTTCGCCTGTTCTGCTGGCAACAACACCTTGCTCTTCCAGCAGCGACGTCGGCTTCAGCGCTGGTGCTGGGCGTGCCCATTCAGTGGGTGGGACGGCAACTGTCTCCACCAATGAATCCCACACCCAGGATCGACTCGCGTCTATCGCCAAGCGCTGCGCACAAATCGCTTTCTCACCACTACCAGAAGACACGTTGCTCAAGCTTTTGCACGCGCAATTCAAGCGCGAAATCGTTGACCTTGAACGACGGGACGTCTCGTTGATGGAATCCACGCTGCAAAACGAAGAGTTCTTTGGGTTTTTGGACCAAACGCTTCGTGCACTTGCTGGGTTGTCGACGATCGCCGTACGAATGCACTGCAGCGTATTGGAGGAAGCAACCCGCCACGGCGAACAATTTGCCTCAAGCAAGCACGGCAGGCTCCATTGCTGCTGCCATGGTGAAGAACAAGCAACCGAGGAGGATGCATGCGATTGGTGCTACCGAAATGGCATTTCCATGCGGGTCGTCTATGGGTTTGCCAAGCTATTTGCCCGAATGTTGCTGGTCGAGTACGTGGAAACCATCAAGCAGGCTCGCGACAGTCGAAGCTTTGTCAAGTGCTTTGAGACGTTGGAAAGCGAGGTGAGCGATGGCTTGTTGGTTGACAGCAGATCCCTTTTGCATAGGTTCTCATGGCGGGTGGCGTCGCTTGGGTTTATTGTCGATCGATCCATTAGCTTACCAACCTGCAAGCAAGTGACTTACAAGTCGAACAAGAGCTGGTGACCGTCACGTCCAAGTGCGAAGAGATGGAAAAGCTGGCAGACGAAAGCTTTGGAGAAGCCGAAGAAGTCAGTCGTCGTGGTCTTTTGCTCGCATTTACATGCATGTATTGGCCCTTGCACCTCCTCGCTGCTCACTTGTTGCGTGTGCATGTGCTTGTGTGTGTGCGCGATTGGGAATCGTGGTAGATTCGCTGCCAACTGGACTCGTTCAAGTCGGCCGTGGTCGAACAAGAGCAGACGATTGACGAGACCGAAACGCGGGCCAAAATCGAACTGGACAAGCCATTGGCGTCGCTTCAGGACGCGCACCAGGCACTTCTCTCGATCGAGAAGCGTCACATTGTCGAGATCAAGTCGTTCATCAGTCCACCACCGCTGGTGCACCTGGTGCTCAAGGGCATTTGTCTCTTGTTTGAGCTAGAACCTTCGTGGGAAAACTCGAAAAAATTGCTCTCGGACGCCAACTTTGTGCAATCCATGGTGCAATTCGATAAAGACAAAATCTCAACCTCGACGGTCGAAAAACTCGACGTGTTTGTGCATGACTCGACGTTTAATGCACAAGAAGTCGCCAAGCAGTCCATCGCGGCCAGTTCCATGGTGCTCTGGGTCACGGCCATGTACAATTACGCTATCGCGTACCATCAAGTGCGTCCGACCATTGAGAAACTCGAGGACGCGAAGGCCAAATTGCGCATGTTGAACCACGAAGTGCGAGGACTTCAGGCCCGCTATGACTTTGCCCAGGCTGAACTCTCCCATGCGCGGGAGTCTCTGAACGAGTCACGTTACGAGAAGACCCGCATGACCCAGGACCTCGACCGTCGTACCAAACGCTGTCGAGAAGGCGAAAAAGTGGTCCAATTGCTTGGCGATGTCAAACGCAAAGCCGAACGAGTGGTCTCGAGTGTCAAAAAGAGAATGGGCAAAGAGCTGGTGACCAGCAAAACAGCGTTGCTCGCAGCTGCGTTCATGGCGTATGCCGGACGGCTGCACTCGCGCCAGAGAAGACAGATTCTCCATGCTTGGAGCCATGAGTTGCTGGTCAAACGCAATGCTTTGGAAATGCGGTGGGCATTTTTCTTTGGCTTTGGCTCCAACCTCGACGTGGCCGACCTAGAAAAGCTTCCAGTGCCAGCAGCACCATCACTAGAAGACCCCGTCACCGCCTCAACTCCAACTAGCCCGAGTACCTCCACCACCACCACCAAAAGCACCGACAAGGCCCCGCCCGCCAGTCCCGCCAAAGTGCTCACATTGGACCAAATGCTGGAAAACTCGATCGGCGAATTGCTCAGAAGCCGCCGACTCTGGAAGATCCTAAACGCCGGGGTATTCTTTTGTAAACGCGACGTCCAGGACGCATTTTTGCTGTGGCACAGCCAACCAGTTGTGTTTTGCGGCCACTTTCATCGGGACATGGAGAAACTGCTGCTACGACTGGCCAAAGACGTCATGCACTGCAAGCAATTGTTTCTGACGACTTGCAGGGCCAAGGATTTTCACCACGCGCTGCTGACCGCCGTCAAGGACGGCCATCAACTCATCGTGTTGGACGCGGAGCCGCTGGATCTCTGTGAATCGCTGGACGACCTCATGGCTTGGAAGACCGAAGTGGAAAGCTCGCAAGAGAAGCTGATGCTTCAGAACCAGTTGGTACCGATTCACCGGGAGTTTCGATTGTTTCTGACCTCGTACCATGACGCCAGCGAGTTTGGCGCTTCCTTGGACCAGTTTTGTGTGATCGACTGCACCTTTCACGACTGCGACACCGAGGTGAGTGCCTGTTGGTCAGCTATTGCTTGCAGCACTTGAAGAATGCTACTGATCATGGCGTTACTGGTGCAGGATCGCCTTCTGGACCGCATGTGGTCTTCGGGATTGATGAACAGCTGGCAAGAGTCGACTCTGATGGACAAACTGGAAGAGTACGTTCGTGTCGAATCTCGTCAGCGCGAAGTGGAAGCCACGGAGCTGCATCTCTTTGAGTTGTTGGTCAACTCGTCTTTGATCACGGACAATTTGCTGCTGGAGCTTCGCCGCGCGACCGAAGAGACCCAGACCTGTCACGTGGAAGTAGAACTCAAGGCGCAAGAGATTGTGCAGGCAGCCATTTCGATGCGCCAGTTCCAGCCGATTGCCAAAGTGGCCGCCATCGTGCTCAACAGTTGGAACACGGCTGCACGCCTACAACAACGAGCCAAGCTCTCGTTGGAGCTTTTTTTCCCGCTCTTGAGCGATTGCATGGTGAGCACCACGTCCTGATCTCGTTTGATCATTCATTATCTTTTGCACTAACTCTGGTTGACTACATGATGAACGTTTTTGTAGAAGGCAGTCTTTCCGGATGACTATGGCGGGCTGACGATGGAGACCCAGGCCACGCTAGTCAAGCTGTTGCTGGACAAGTTGGCACCGTTGACTCCGGCTCAAGACTGGCCGCTCTTTCTGTTGTGTCTGCAGCAAGCCATGGTCCATGATCTGGGTGTGCTGACCAAAAGACTGCATCCAGTTGCAGCCAGCCATTCCCCGTCGGCATCCCCATCTGCCCCGACCTCTTCTTTAGCTTCAGCGTCGACCTCGCCGCTGGACAGCAAAAGGCGAGCAATTCTGTGGCATCGCCTTGTTGAGAGTTCACATGGGCAAGAAGACCTGAACGCTCTGCGCCAGCAGCAAATGGAACACTTGATCAGTGACACGAGCGCCGATCTGGCTAGCTTTGTGGTGGCGGAAGAAACGTTGTTGAGACTTCGAGCTCTTCTCGTCGACTGGCCGTCAAGTGTGCAGCAGATCAGCGAACGAGTTCTCTCCAGACATGCGGTGCAGGACGCCACGCCGCTGCCAAAATGCTGGCTGCAGGCGAGCCAGGGCTTTTCCGACGAGATGCCACTCGTGGTGTTTGCCCCCGACGTCGAGAACGTCGATCCCAGTCGAGCACCGGACAAACACGCGCTGCACGGATCCTTTGATCTCCTGCATTTGCTGGTGACCACTGGCTTTTCGTCCAAGGAGCAGCAATTGACGTGCTTGCATTTGCTACACAGCCGCACCTTTCGGTCTCTGGACCACCTTGCGGATGTGTTTCATCTGTCGCCGTATCGCCATGGCACCGCGACGCTTCCATCGGTGAACGATTTAGTGCTCAAAGTGCTGACGTTTCGCAGCTTCGAGGAGTTCACGTTGTTGTTCCGCGAGAAAAAAGACATTGTGGAGCAGTGTTCCCTGGCGGTGGTGCAAATGCCATGTGGGGCAGCGTCGACCAGTGGTTCGACTGGCTTGGGCGCTCTGCCATGGGAAGAAGTCACGCAGTTGCTGCATCGACGGCACATTGTGACCAATTCAGTGACGTTTCGAAGGCATTTGCCCGGGAACCTGCCGCCAGCCACCCAAGCGGTTGTCAATGAGCTCAAGTTCTCGGATTTCAGCCATGCCCAGCCCAGCTTCCCACGCATCGTGTTGCTCGCCAGAGATGCGTCGAGTATACCGCTGTATTTGCGCGAGAGCGTGGTCTGTTTGCAAGGAACCAACAACCCAACCGGTGGGTTGCTCACCGACCTGAACGTGACCGTGACGCGCTTTGGCAGCATTCTGCGCAAGACGTTGGTGCGGTTCGTGTGCCTGCCTTGCTTCGAGTTGTTCCAGGCCGTCGTCACCAGCGAAGAGCGTCGCCTCGTCAAGACCAATTCCATGTCGTCCATGCATATCAAGAAAACGGACAGTGCGAGCAGCATGAAGATGCCGCGCACTGACGAAACTACCTCCGTGAGCGCTGACGTCATGGAAGGCGCTCCGCTCTGGTCTTTCTTGAGCGCATTAGTGCTCTTCCATAGCATTGTCGTGTACCGCCAACAATGCTCTTACGGTACTGACAGTATCAGCACCAAGATCGATGACCAGGATTTCGTGGCAGCCGTCTACCAGACTCTTCAATGCCTCTGTGCGTCGTCACGGGGCGATACGAGTCTCTTCTTGGCCGCCAGTTCTTCGAGTGCCCAGGAGAGATTCCGTGTCAAGTGCGAGAACCAACTGCTGTTTGCGGTGTACCTGCGCAAGAGCAGCGACCTGAGCGAGCAATCAACGCTCGTCCATTTGCTACATCAAGTGCTGGCTGTTTCGACTTCGTTTGGCACCACCGTCAAGAACTCGGACCTGCTTCGAGCCATTGAGTTCCCTGTCGACAGAGCTCGCAAGCTCCGAGACAGCGAGGAACTGTTGGAGCTGTTGCTCTCATTCGCAACGAGCTTGACCGCCGCCACGGAGCAGAGTCTTCTGCAAGCCTTGAATGGATCGACCACCAAAGAGCTCGTGGAACCACCCGTGTGGCTGACACGGTGGCTGTTCATGACCAACAACGCGCACCAGCCGAGTTACCGCGTGCAGGATGCGCTCGAGCTCATCTCGACGATCCGTGCCGCTTTACCATCTGAAGAGCCTGCACCATCCAGTCATGGGTTGCAGGAACAACAAGACGAGCATTTGGCAGCAGAAGACGTGGAGCTGCCAATGCTGCAGTCATTTCTTGTCCACCACGTCCACGCTCTGACTCGCCTGCTCTCCAGCTTTCGGAGTCTGTTGGTGGAGACAGCGGCGCAACTTCGAGAAGCCCAGTCAATGGAGCGTATCACGTTGGTCAACTCTTTGGAAAGCGACCAATTGCGCCAGGACGTCGTCGCGTTGCTGGAGAACCGCGTTCCGAGACGGATTCTGACCCAGTGGGTCACAGCGGGGTCGTGCCAAGAGCTCCTGTTGAAGCCAACCGTCGACTTCTTCTGCGTGAGCAACCAGAAACTGCGCGATTTCAGCTGGAGAGTCGATGGCAGTCACGAACTCCGCTTTTGGGCGCCTTTGGTGCCATCACTGGCACTTTTGTTGCAGTGTGCGCGGGTCGATTTCGCGCGACGTTTGCAGGCAGTACCGGAACAGTTTGAGTTGGTGTTCAGTCTGCGAGCTTCGAGCTCGGAGAACTCGATCGAAGCAGACAGTTTGGAGCAGCAGCCTCCCAAGCAGGAGTCTGAATGCGGTGCTCAAGAGTTTTCGCTGGCCATTGAAGGTCTAAAGCTCAGTGGCGCGTGGTGGAACCAAACACAGCACTGGCTCGAAGATGCGCCAGCGAGTGCCGTGGAACCTCGAGAAGTGGTGCTCTACGCCAGTTTCACCTCCGTCAATCGCATGTCTTCCATCGGACTGGTGCCGTCTTCTTCTTCTTCTTCCAATTCGGCTTCGACAACAACGACTTCGAGTGACAAGCGCGTGGTGCCCGTGGTAGTGGCCGACGCCACTAGGTTGGGTGTGCTGGAGGTGGTGTGTGCCGTGGATTTGCCTGTTTCGTCTGCATTGAGCGCGTTCGCGGCACCAAAACTGCGCATTTGTGCCTCCAACTGAGTGAGCTGCAGTTCGCTTCGTTTTCCTGGTTCAAAGGAAATGCGCAGGCTCAAAGTCAATTCACGAGGAGGTGCGCCAAGGCAACCTGCCACTGCGGTGGGGCGTTGGATGCTGGTCCATACTGCATTTGGCGATAGCTGTTGCATGGCAGACGATCCCACAAAGCGTGCAAGCCATGGGGTCCATCCTGTTGCCATCCCGAGCGGGTCATTTCAGTCAAGCTCTTCAGCAACAATATCCTGTCCCAAGTGTCCACAACACTTGGAGCGTTTGCTCGTTCGCTTGTCATCGTTGACCAAAGGTGCTGGTGCTTTCGATGAGCTTGAAAGGGCATCTCAGAGCGTGTCTCAACACGACCCGAGAAGCCTCGACGTTGGCCGAGCCCAAGCATCTTTTGGCTCGCTCATACCCTCAGACAAATCGGCGTTGTGCAGCGTTGAAGAAGGCAACGAAACCACCCACCAAACATACAAAAAGAAAATCAAAAACAGTCTTGACATCGCCACTGTCACCATCACCACACGAACACCACCAAACCATCACTTCCAAGACAAGCTACCAACTCTATGACACCGTAATTGACACATTTTGCTCGTTCTCTCTGAAGTTGGCTGGCTAGGCTGTCGCTTGAGAACTGACTTACTCGGCTGCTAACGCTGCCAAAGACACTGTTTCACCTGACGCTCATTTCTTGAAGATCTGGATGTTGGTCACTTTGAACCACTGGCCTTCGTTCGGCTTGGATTGTTCCTCGAGCACCAGTCGGAACTCATCAAAGAACGGGAACCCCGTTGCCGGGTTATGTCCGCCTTCGCCGGCACAATGATCAGACGCCGGCACGCCCCAAAACAACTCGGCGTTGTTGTAAATCTTGGGGGTTACCGTGCCTGAGCCCGCAGTGACGTCGTAGGTGTCCTTGTTGTCGCGCTTGCCGCCCTTGGTGACCGTCGGGAACTGGATCAATTGAATGAATTTGCCCTTGTCGTCCGAGCCAAACACGGTCGCGATCGAGTTCTTCTCCGAGTTGGAGAACTGGGCCGTGCAAGCCGAAGTCATGGGCGCCGAGCTCTGGTACCAGGCCGACTTGGTCGGCGCGGCAGGGCAAAAGCAGGGTTGCGCAGGCCAGGCTGCACCCATGTGCATGGTCAGTTGACCGTACTCACTCACCGCTCGGCCCATTTGTCCAGCAAAGTCGTAACTGGGTTTGTCCTTGGCGTCCTGGGTGAACATCTCAAAGATGTCCAATTCGCCCCAGTACGGCCAGCCATTGCCTTTCTCAAACTGGCCGCCCATTTTGGTGTTGAGCATCCAGATGTTGGTGTCACTGCCTGCACTGCGCTCCCACTCGACGAGCACGATTTTCTCACCAGACCAACCCGTCTTGGTGCGAATGGGCTCGGCATGAACGCTCGACGTCACCTTGATCTCTTTGCCCGTGAACAACTCGGGCGCCGCTGGAGCTTTGCTGGCCCATTCCCAGTTGCCCGCGTTAGTCCAGTCAAAGTCCACCGCAACGTACGGCAATTGCTTGTCAGCACCCTGTTGCTGTTGTTGTTGTTGCTGTGACTGACCCGGGGTGGTCGTGGGGGTCGACGTCGGTGACTGGGTGGCAGTGGAGTTGGATGCACCAACGTCGGTGCGGCTGGACGAACTGCTGTTGGAGCCACTGGAGCTTCCGTGAGCGACTGCGTCAGCCAACGGCGAACTGGAACTGCCGGAACCAGCACCGGGGGTGGTGGTTGGAGCCTGCGTGAGCTGCTGCTGCTGCTGTTGTTGTTGTTGCTGTTGTTGTTGTTGTTGTTGTTGCTGCTGCTGTTGGTTCATGCCCGACTTGTTGGAAGCCTTGGAGCTGCTGCCGGAGGCTGCAACGCCCACGACGACGCCCAACACCACCACGGCCAAAAGACCCAACGCGGCGTAAATCATTTTCTTTTTGGACTGCAACTTGTTGCGGATGGCGCTGTAGTCGTCTTTCTCGTCATACACGGCCGAAATGCTCATGTCGCTGCGACTGTCTTCGGCCGCATTGCTGGGCGTCTCCTTGAGTTCGTAATCCAACGTGACTTGTTCCTCGCCGGCCATCGTTGTCCTGCTAAAAAAGCGATGATGGGAATAATGAGATGGCTACTGCTGTCGCTGTTCGTCAGTAGTGAAGTCAATCAATCACGTCAATGGCAAACGGATTCTCGCTTGGACCAGACCAACAGAGAGCAAGAGAGCAAGAGAGAAAAGAGAGGGAGGTGGCAGCAAGCGTGGTGGCGTGAGGGTGCACTGTCTGCCAGCTTGTGATGGCAAATGGCTTGGCACTCGAGGCAAGTGGGCCATAGAAACGGGAAAAGACCTACGAGGCAAAGGACTCCCACCAAGCTGCTGGTGCGAGAGAGAAGAGCCCCCAACACAAAGAGAGAGAGAGAGGAAGGGACGCACCAACCAGCATTGGCCCAGCTGAGCCGAACACAACGGACAAACCCACCACCAAGTGTATGTATGGAAAGGGCGGCTTGATTGACCAGCAACCCTTCTTTCCTCGGTGAACAGGTGCAACCTTTTGGGGGAAGGCCCATCTCCTTTGCCCTTTCCCCCATCTTCCCGAGTCTATCAACCGATCAGCTGGTGCCCTTTGGACGAATGGCTCACTTGCACTGGCTATCGCTTGCACATCAGAACTTTCCAGCGCCCCCACTTGCACTTTCTTTCTTGAAAAACTGAATTCCCCTACCCCGTGGCAGCACAACCCTACGCTTTCGAGACGTTACACGGCGACAATTGGGCAACCAAAAGCAAAAGCCAAAAAGCAACCCGGAATGAAACGGTTTTCCTGTTGTGCGTTACCAGGGTTTCGGGTTTCACGCCACCAGAGAGAATGATTGGTTCAAATAGTGAATGCCCCTCTGTGATTGGATGAAAAGCCGGGCTGACCATTTGATTTTGCTGGACTTGTTGGGTGTGACCTCAGCCAGCTGGTGGTCGTGTTCTTTTCCAGCTCCTACAACAGCAACAAGCAACAGCAACCACCTGGAGAACAGAAGAAATGATGCGGATGGAAGAATAAACAGTTGACGTGCAACGGAGCAACGCTGTCAAGGAAAACGCTGACTTGGTCGCTGACTGAACCCCCCCCCCCCCCCCCCCAAATCCAAGTTGCAGGGGAGGATATGAGGATATGGCTTGTCCATCGCAAGAGATTGGCTAAAACTCAAAAAGGCGATGTGATTGGTTCAAAATGGTCTCTGGTTTGGTCGCACTGGCTAATCGTAGTCCTCCCGCCGAAATCGGACTTAACCGGGAAATTCCGAGCCATACACTCGAAAACCCACTCGTTGTTGGTCTCGCGGGTTCAACCCCTGTGAGCTTTTTGTCATGACGTCGCCCAATGGGTCGCTTTCGATGGCGTTGGAGCATGCGGACGACGACGAAGCCAGCCAGAAACTGAGTTTTGAAGAAGCCAAAAGGCATTTCTCCATGTATGGAAAGCGTCACGATCACGTCAGCCATCTGGCGGACGATCTGGACCAGCCTTTGGCCACTGATCCGAGCAACAGCTCGGTCCTGGCCACAGACACCACGCCGTCACGGAGAAGACCATTGCCATCCACGAAAGCAACCAGCGAACAAGAGGAAAAACCTTCGACGCAGCTCAAGAACACGCTGCTGCTGCAGGAAAACGGTGAACTCGCGATCCAATTGGACGAGATCAACTACCACATTGACGGGTTGGTTGCTCCGTTGAAGACGACCGCCACGGCTACCCTGGGGACCACTTCAACTTCCATCTCCACCACCATTCCAATTGGCTGCAAAACGGACATTCGAGACCCCGTCGTCGATGCCCAGAGCGTGCTGGAACTCATTCTACTGCTGCAAAAACCCGAGATCCAGTCGGTTCTTCGCGTCTCCAACCACTTTGATCGACTCAGAGAGGTGATCTTGTTGCTGGGTGATGCCCAGGACCCGATTTTCTCGCTTTCGCTGGCTGCTTTGACGTTTTTCCTCACCAAAAACCAAGAAAACCTCGAACGCGAAGACTTTGTGAGTGATCAACTGCTCCAAGTGCTCACGATGTGCTTCCAACGAGCGATTAAACCCAGTGCCACCCATGCAGACGCCACAGGCAATGGAAAGATAACGAAGTCGAGTGATGCAGAGACTCCTCACAAGCCAGCAACAACCAAAACGTATCTCAAGCGCAAGAAGAAACGACGATCGATCAATGGTTTGCCAGAGGGTGACGACGAAGAGAGCCAGGAATCGAGTACGAACAACCTACCAATAGATCCTCGCGTGACCACGATTCGACAGCAACTGGACTCACTGTTGGTGAAGGAAGAAGCCTTTCGTCTTGATGGCGAAATGTGCAACGTGACGCTGGTAGAATTGCTGTTGATGGTGTTTTGTCATGTGCTGCAAATCGACGATCAACAGAATTCACCAAGAGAAGGGAGGGTAGCCCTTTCGTTTCGTAGCAACCAGCTCGCCAAAGAGACGTTTCACCGTGTTCTAACCAGAAAGATCTATCTCATCAAGTGTGGTGCGCTGGACGCCTTTCTCACGCTCTTCGAGAGTCGTGCGGACGAAGTTTTGCCGCACATTCCGAAACTCTTGGCACCGACAAGTCTCAAAGTAGCCGTTTGTTTCCAGCGACTTCGCAATCTGCTCAAAGTGCTTGATCAAGTGTCCTTTTTGGCAGCAAAAGTGCAACAATTCCTGGCGAGCCATAGCATGTTGTTCTTCAAGCTTTTTCGGCTGATTGACCAGTTAAGTAGCGTGCTGTGGAACACCAAGCACCAATGGAAATGGCAGCAAGATGAGACCCTCGCGGCTTTGGCGAGCGAAGTTCTCTTGGCCTGTTGCCGTGTTGTGATCAACTTAACGCATCACAACAAGATCGCTGCCCAACACGTGTTCAAGGCAGATGGAACGCGGGTTCTTTTCGATGCATTCGCTCGCATGTGGATGCTGTGTCAATCCACTGGCGGGAAAGCCTCCAAGGATATTTTGGAAGAGAAGTCAGTGTTTGATGGTCTGCTATTGACTTTGAGTGCGTTGATGAACGTGATCGAGCTCAGTGAGCGCAATCGTGTAGCCTTGTGCCAGTTGGAGGTAACTTCTCAGCAAAGTGCAGCCTTTGGCACCGCCAAACAAGATGTTTGCAGCCTGTTGGTGGCGTTTTTCCAGTCTCAAATCGCGAGTTTTGAGCAGTTCCTCGTAAAAGATGACCACGACTCCATCACAATGGGCGAAGCGTCAGCTCCAATGGATTCCAACTGGAACCCAGAAGATGTGATTCTTGGTGGTGCAACTTCGTTGTTGCTGGGCTGTCTGATGCAGCAATCGCCTGACAAGATTCTCGAAGGATTACCGTCCAAATCGCCTCGGTTGTTGCTCCAGTGCTTGAGTGCGTTTGTGGCACTCCATTCGCAACTTGGTGCCCTCACGCCAGAAGTGGGCAAGTCTGTGTTGCAGGTTGAAAGAACACTCAAGTCGTTCCTGCCAGCGTCCGAACAGTCGACAGCTCTTCGCCAAGTGCCGGAACTGTCACCCGCCGAGGGTCATGAGAGCCAAGGGCTTGCTGATGACGGGGACCTATACGAGTCCCCGGTCCAGTCTCAAATGCTATCCCAGTCCCAATCGCTGTCGTTCCCCAGCGGTGCTTCCCAAGATCATGATGAAGAGTCACTCGAGATGGAACTGGAACAGCTCGAGACAATGCGTCAGCAGATTCTGGATCGTAAGAAAGCCATTGACGCCAAAAAGTCTCGGTTGAACACTCCGCCGGCGTCAGCCTTTCGAATGAAACGACCTTTGAAAAACGTTTGTTCGAGTGGAAGTATGTCAGACTCGATGGATTCCGTTGACGAAGACGAAGAAGACGATAGTAGCAGTGTGACCAGCGAATCGAGACGGCACAAGCGAAGATTCTTCAAACGCAAACGCACGTGGAAGAACTCGCTGATCTTTTCCCAAGAGGACGAAGCGGAGATCAAACAGGCAGATGGTCAAGAGGACAGTGAACCCTCTGAGTCACAGTCGATATCTCAAGAGGATGTGTCGATGGGGATTTCTGGAGACTCTCTGACACAAGACAAGAAACTCAAAAGCACTGTTGTCGACCATGAAGAGGTGGGGCCGCCTGCGGCAAAAAGGACACGGACATCCAACCAGACGTCTTCTGATGTCGCCAACACAGCAGCAACTCGCCCAAGAGAATCCAAGAGCAACAGCAAGTCGACTGTCAAAGTGGTTGAAGAGACGTCCAAGGCTGCCAAAGCGCCAGTGGAAACAAGGAAGAGCTCGCCTTCGCCGGAGCCATGTGTTGTTGTGAACAGGCAGACTCCAAAGCGCTCGACGTCGGTGCTGGAGAAAAAGGGGCTGCCCGTGACACCAAGGACCAAAGCAATGCAGCGGTCTGCGTCCCTGCCTAGCTCGACACCTCGACGAGCTTCCCCCAGGGCAACTACCCAAGCCACGCCATCGCCTCGTCCCAAGTCGGCTTCGTTGGTGCCACCAGCTCGTGGCACCGCCACCACCCCCGCTGCCCGTCGCAAAGCGAAACCCAAAGCCAAAATGGACAAAAAGAAGCCAAAGCCACCCCAACGCAGCGCCAAAGACGTCGATGACGAGGATGTGTTTGAATTTACAGGATGACCCCGTGGATTACCGGCTTGTACATACACGAATGAATTAACATCCATCTATCCATCCACGGCCCAATAGATCGGTTGAGTCACGTCTTGTGGTCGGTTCGTGGAGGCCATTGGCTACTTACATCATTGTACCTAACCAAATGGCATCATCAAGCACACCGAAATTGACAAAACAAGGTATCCACAATTCACCGTGTTTTGCCAAATTCGGTTCCTCATTGTTGCTAGTCTTCCCGTCGTCATCTGCTCATTGAGGAATCTCAAGTGATGGGCGTGGACAAAGCAGCTGCAGCTGCAGCTTCAGCACAAGTGCCAGTGCCAGTGCCAGTGCCAGTGCCAGTGCCAGCAGCAGCGGCTTCCTCTGCTGCTGCTAGTGCTATTGCTGCTTCTGCCCGTGGCGGCAGCGCAGTAGACAACGCGAATGGTGCTTCCCCAAGTCTGCTGAATCGTGTGGTTGGTCGGCTCTGGCTCTTTGGGTTGTTGGCCGTCTGGGTGCTGGGCATTGGGGTCAGTGTCGCTAGCTATGGGTATCTTGGTGTGTTCTTCGTGCGCAAGTTTGTACTGGGTCATGCCATGCCGTGGACGCCAACTGCTGTGGTGGTGACCACCTTGCTGTCGCTGTATGCGTCGTACAATCTGATGGTGCCGCGTGGGCGGTGGTCCGTGATCCAACGATTGGGTCAATTTGGCTGCCACCGCTACCCGTATTTCCAAGACAATGACGTCGTGTTTGAGGAGTTTGCCGAAGATTGTGAGGTCCAGGACCCGACCCAACCCAAACGCACGGACCGACGGGATGGCCAACCATTTGTGAACCCACACGACCGCGCGCTGTTTGCCTTCCATCCGCATGGCATGCTCACCTGTGGGTTCATCGTGAACGGCTCACAGAACATGCGCTTTCGCCATGGCGACATGAATTGGTTGGTCACTGGTAGTCTCTTCAAATTCCCAATTGTGCGCGACTTTGCGCTCTGGCATGGGCACGGCTCTGTCGACAAAAACACCCTGGTGCGATTGCTCACCAACGACAAAAACGTCGCCCTGTTGCCTGGCGGATTCGAAGAAGCCACCATCTTTGAGTACAACAAACACCGCGCCTTCATCAAGAAACGCGCAGGATTCATCAAACTGGCGCTGCAGTACGGCTACAAAGTGCACGCGGTGTACACTTTTGGCGAAGAACGCACCTACAAATCGTTTCCGTATCTGCTCCACTGGCGCATGAAACTCAACCAGTACAAGATCCCAGCCGTGTTGTTCTTTGGTCAGTGGTGGTGCTTTTTCATGCCGCGTCAAGACCTCAAGCTGGTGACGGTGGTGAGTAAACCGTGGCAATTGCCGCGCATTGAGAATCCGACCCGTGCGCAAGTGCAGGAGTACCATCAAAAGTACATGGAGCTGTTGGAGGATCTGTTTGAGCGCAACAAGGCCAAGTACGCGGCGGATCCCAACGCCAAACTAGAGCTTTTCTAAGCCGTGGGGGTCAATACACCATATTGGGTTTGGCGATCCAGTGGGTTGGCATCGCTTTTGTTTCCCATTGACAAGCCATGGGCTTGACGAGGTCTAAAAACTCGTCGCCTCGGACGCTGAGACACTGCATGCTCCTTTCTTTTATGAGCGCCATGGCCTTGCAACAGGCAACAGCAGTGTCGTTCCAAGGCGTGGAGAGTACTGGAGTAGCTGGCATCCTTTCACGGAGACCTCCGTACCAGGTTTCAACTCTTTGCGCCAGGCCAAATCGTCGTACAGGAAACATCAAGCATGCTGGGCAAACATCCCATGCACCAGGTTGCTAGCGATGCTAGTGTATTGGTTGCGGAATTCAACCAGCCAAAACAAGAGAGGCCGACATGGCCAAGAGAGTGAAGGAGAGACTTGGATAGTGAGTGGGTGGTTGTTTCGGACAAACGAGCAGAACAGCGTTTTCCCCGGTCCTATTCAGGACATGAACCAGAAGCAACCGCCTCGAGTCGTTCCACAGCACCAGTGTACTCCAGACTGCACTAGTTGGCAGCCAACAAGCCGAATGACCCAAGTGTATATGCTGTTGGTTTTCATCTGCAGTGTCGATCGAACTGTTGTAGGGTCCGTCACAAACAAACTCGGTGGTGTGGACCTGGTCCGAGTCCTTCAAAGAGGAGTTTCGAGCCTACCAGACTAGCATCCGCGTTCAAGTGCTGTTGGTACTGTTGACGCTCATCATCTGGGATGGCTTTGTCTCCATCAACGAGACCCTCGCGTACCACATCACCAGTCACACCTTTCTGACCAGTTTTGATCTGGTGGCGATCACCATCGTGGTGTCCGTTTGGTTTCGTCAAGAGGTCTTTCGCATCCGAGAGATCAAATGGAACTCTGAGAGCCAACACATGAACGATGCGTTGACCTTTCCATCGTACATGGCGCATGGCAACATTTATTCAGAAGCAAGCTACCACTTCACGAGCCACGCGCCGTTGTTCGTGCTCTGGTCATCTACCGACCCATGCTGATCGTGTTGATTGCGGCCCTGGGCATGTGCGTCATTGTGGCGTCGGTCAAGTTCGTGTACAACTACTGACCGTCATCGGAGACGATTTTTCTGTCTCGACAAGTTCGCTCGGAAGGCAGCCAAGTCTCAGGCCGCTCCTGAACGCAACCAATCTCACGACCGCTCGATATCATCGTTTGCCGATGGAAATGGTTCTCAATTCGCCCATGCGAGCACGAAGCCTCGTGAGCAACGATCGCACGATGGAGTGCATTCGCGATGGCAAACTGTCGATCCATCCGAGCTGTTACGCCGACTTTAGAGTCGTCATGTAAGGGTGGCTTTTACCGTCCACGCATGGCGTGCAAGGACTCGGTTCATCCCGTTTTACGTGCCAAAACGTTGAAGAAGCTCATTGATATTCCGGAAACGTTGCCAGTGGGAACAACTGACAACCCAAATGCAGTCTCGCCATCAACCAGTGGAGCAACTGTGGCAGAACGTCGTCCTTTTCGAAAAAGATCCCTTCAGATAAACTCACCTCTTGACGTGTGACTGAGTGCGTTTGGAACCGACGTCTTGAGAAGTAGAAGCTACAACCACATATGCATGCGTAAGACTTCGCAAAGGCTGAATATTGCTTCGAACCAGAGGTCTGCATGGGACTCGATCGAGCTGTTCCACGACATACACGTGTTCAGACAGGGAAACAACATCCACGCATTGTTTCGGATGATACTCGACCGTAGTCTTGGCGATCGGGCCGTACTTGACCAGATCGAATGACCACTTCATTCTCCAGTTGATGGTGTTCTTGTCCTTTCGAATGCTTGCTTCCATAGCAGATCAGGCTTGGCTGTACACACGATGACGTGCCGGCAGAATCACATTGGATCAACCACCAAGCGATTGTTCATCTTCAACGTGTTTTGTCACAAGGGGACTCACTTGGATGCCGACTCCAAGCACCCGACATGATCGACGGTGGAGACACACTTTGACGCGATTTGGCTGTTCATGACGCGGTTGGAGACACCGCTATCGCAGCTTGCTGTGGGCTTCTGGAAGCGGTCCGTCGAGCAACGGTGGTGATTCCAGTGGACGAGTACTACGAGTTGCACATGCCACCGCAGAAAGTTCGGGGACACGTGGAGCGCTCGACACCTTGTTAACTCATCAAACCTCCAAGTCGCTGACCCAGACATATCATCGTTTGACCCATGGAACTGTTCCCCTCGCACGCAAAGTCTCGAATGAAACAGTTGGCTCTGGAGTGCCGGCGCGATGGTGAGCTTTGCTTCGACCGAGTACTCGTTGGAGTGGGCAATTCATTGCAATGAATGCCATCATCAACACTCTCCGTTCGTATGCTGGCAAGCGAGCTCTTGCAAGAGCCTTAGCGAAGAGCATGCTCCACAATTCATCGGAATACCATAACGCCAAAAGTGCAACACGAACGATAATGCTCTTTGGTGATTTTGCTGTTCGTGTTCAAGAGTGGGGGTGGTGTAGCTCGTATGGAGGTTGTCGAAAGGCGAGAGCAACCTTGCAGCACAATTGCACGAGTTTGGGGTTGTTCTGCCAAGCGGAATTCGACCACCAAACACGAGCAGCCACTCGTCAATAGGTGGATACTTCGAATTGGATGTGTTGCTCCTGTTTTAGGACATGAACCCGAAGAAACCGCCTCAAGTCGTTCTGACACTACACTTCGATAACCCAAACTGCTTCAAAGGGGTTCCAAGCCAGCAAACCCAATGACCCACAAAACCAAGCAGTTTGGCATAATACACACAAGATGGCAACGCGTCTGGCGTCGCCTCAGGATCACTCAGAGCAAGATACGCGCCCTTTTCCGATTGCATTCAACGTGCTGGTATTGTGGTATTTGTCGTGCTGGACACGCGCGATATCATCAACAAAATGCTTTGGATTGGACCGACAGACTCGTTCTCATTCCAGAGTGGAAGTCCCGGATGGCCGGATCCCAATCACCTCCAGCCCGCAATCTGGCCTCCAAATGCTTCTAGCGTCGTTCCACCAGTCAACACTCAACCCGAAGCAGCTCCCATCGGTCTCGCCACCTCTGGATGGGTCTCGTTCCTTTCGCGTTGTGACAGACTTCAACCGTTCACCAGCGGAGGTGGCTTTTTCCTGCGCGCGCTCGCCATCAACTGCCATGTCGATGACTCAATCGTGTGGGATCGAGTGGTGTTCACGTCCAACACTCGAGTGGATTCAGTGGTGTGGGCAAGTTGCCAGTTGCTTCCAGTGATAATCTGTCCTCCAATTTGCCACGAGCGAATCGCTGCTGGGTTCCTGGGGCGTTATCACTTCGTGTATCCAGAGTTGTTGGCCCAACAAGGAACCCCGTTGAAACGCGACCAACAGGCTCAATTGCTCCGAGTGTTGGAAATGGTGACCCAGAGCCATCGCGTGCAGATCGCACCATTTGCGTGGAGATCATGCATCTGGAAATGGGGACGTGGCCGACTCCGTTTGCGTTTGGATGTGCCAGTGCCAACGTGTTTCGCAGCGAGTTCGTGGACCTCAAAGACTTTTGGAGATTGGCATACGACAAGGCGTGGTTGACTCTCGATGCCATCCAGATCGGTGGCTTCCAATTTGCGATCCGGCAAAACACGAGAAACCAGTACATGATCACCAACACCACGGGGACGTCCATGGTCCCAAGTGCTTTCCACCTCAAGTCGAGGACTCGATGAACTTCAGTTCGTTCGGGGTACTCTACTGGTTGATGGTGACCACGGATGTTGTCTTGCTGGTGCTCAGCCTGCCGAGTGCAGCAGAGATTCTGCAACGCTTCATCATGCCAGAGATCAAACGGGACGCACCAAGTAGCAGAAATGCCAGAAGGCCGACCAAGACCAAGATCGGGATTGCGCTCCAGTCAAGATGGGTTTGACAACATTTACTCCTCCTCCTTTTCGACGTCGTTGTACCGCAACTCCACGGTCGTCTGGCTCACGTTCTTCACTCAGATGCTCTCGTGGTTCATTGTGCTGCCAAACTCGGTGGTGTGGACCTGGTCCGAGTCCTTCAAAGAGGAGTTTCGAGCCTACCAGACTAGCATCCGCGTTCAAGTGCTGTTGGTACTGTTGACGCTCATCATCTGGGATGGCTTTGTCTCCATCAACGAGACCCTCGCGTACCACATCACCAGTCACACCTTTCTGACCAGTTTTGATCTGGTGGCGATCACCATCGTGGTGTCCGTTTGGTTTCGTCAAGAGGTCTTTCGCATCCGAGAGATCAAATGGAACTCTGAGAGCCAACACATGAACGATGCGTTGACCTTTCCATCGTACATGGCGCATGGCAACATTTATTCAGAAGCAAGCTACCACTTCACGAGCCACGCGCCGTTGTTCGTGCTCTGGTCATCTACCGACCCATGCTGATCGTGTTGATTGCGGCCCTGGGCATGTGCGTCATTGTGGCGTCGGTCAAGTTCGTGTACAACTCATTCCGGGGTTACTTCACTTCCGTGGACAAATTCACTCTCGAGGACCATCGACACCAAGTCAATCAAACTCAAAGCCACTGGTATACGCAGCAAACACTCCAACAACTCCTTACCATCGTTTGCCGATGGAAACACTGCTCAACTGCCCCATTTGAGCGAAAAGTCTGGTGCGTAACGATCAGTCGATGGAGTGTCGCCGTGACGGCAAATGGACCATCCATCCAAGTTGTTATGCAGATTTTGGCCTTGACCTTTCAGTCGCCCAGTTCATCCATACCAACAACATCAAGGGCAACGTACAAGTTCCGGTTCCGCAAAGTGAAGATGCCTGGATTGCCGTCCAAGTGCAAGATCACGCTCGTGTGCCACTTGGGGTGGTGGAAGGCCATTACGGACGAGACCACGGACGACGGCGACGATGCGAAACGCGAGATCGTGTCGACAGAGGACGATCGCACGACGTCGTCGTTCGAGGAAACGGTCGCGTATCATAACCGTCATCAGTATATGCTCGCCGAAGCCAAGATTTTCGGGATCCACGTGCCAATGTACCCACTGGTCGTCAACTTTGAAGACGGCTACGAGTACATCTTCGAGTAGCTGGAGCACTGATCGTCATCTGCGAGCGAGACATTCTTGTTGTGAATTTTCCAGCGCGCTGCGCTGTCGTTATGCAACAAAATCGATCGTCCTTCTTGCGAACTAGTTCTTGTCCCTGATACACACAACATATACTGTCAAGTTTCTGCGCACGTTGCAGTCTCGTGAAGATTCCTTGCACGATTGAAAGATTGACTCGACTGCCGCCATGAGGGCCACAAAACTCGGCATATCGAGGAATTCCTAACACAGCAGTTGAAGCCCGCGTTGAGAGTGAGAGAAAAGCGACTGGAACGAAGTGATAGTCGGAATTTGGCTGCGCCTCTTGCTCGTAGTGACCGTGACCTTCTCTGGGTTCTGCGACGATCTTGATAGACCAAGTGACGTTTTCTCGCAACGGATCGCGCATTCTCAATTTCGAGTGCTAAGAAAGTCCTCCCTCGCCCAGTTTCCCTGCGGCGGATCCTGTCGTACGCCATGGTTCTTTCGTGGATCAAGATGCCATAGTTCTGTTCACTAAGTGGGTCGGCAAATTACACAGAAACAGCGCGGCGGTGCACCGTGAAGGGTATGCGTGTGTGTTTGCGAAATGAGCTACCCAGTTGTGGTCTACAACCTCGACACTGGCAAGTGGTCGCCACAGGCACGAAGCTCACGCATTCAATCTCTATGTGTCAAAGGGACGTGAACGACTTGAATCTACTCCCCCTCGTTGAGCTGCTTACGTCATGTCACGTGCTGGTCCACGAATTTCACCTCGACTGGTGCCCGATTGATACTGACGACCCTTGCAGACAATTGTCCATTGCGTCGGGGGCTTGATGCTCCATGCTCCAGACGACAAGACTCGACCTGGCGTTCTGGACTCGAATACGCGCTGGCGAAATGGTACAGCTCCGGCAGAATGGGCTATTGAGATCCAAGCCCAGTATTGATTGTCCTCCGTGGTTGAGCCCAGAAGGGGACGCGAATGTGGCAGCAGTCTGGGCCACTGTGGGCCGCTACTGTCCGAATTTGATCTCATTGCGTTCGCGTTACGCGTGGCCGTTAAGGACAAGAATTCGGATGACTGCATGGTTGGCAGTTCTCGATGGATGCGCTCGGGTTGCAGGAACTGAATTGACAACAGCAGTCGTGGTCGGATGCTGACGCAAAAGCGTTCGCCCGAAAGTTACACCCAAAGATGGCGCATATGATCTTTCGGCCCACCCATCGCAGTCCAGGGGTGTCCGATGTAAGTCTTGTTTGCGATGTGCTGCGAGCATGCCCAGCGCTTACCCAAGCAGGAGATTGAAACGTACGGGTTGCTCCTTGGCGAGATGACTGAAAGCAAGATGGACACGCCCTGTCGAGCAATTGGGCTGGCCACTGCACACACAAACTTCGACTCACTCCTATTTGTTTGCGGCGTGCTGACCAGCAACCAGTTGCGGCACATTCGTGAAGAACACGGGTTTCGACGTATTCGAATTGAATTATCACAAGAGGGTACCGCAGCGACTACCGTACATGGTACACGA